>JSYV01000862.1:0-63070 GCA_000787455.1 Evansstolkia leycettana | reverse complement strand
ATATATATATATATATATATAGATCTTCACCGGAACCAAAGTAAATGCATACATGGCACCCAAGGCAGAAACACCTATCCATGCACATGCATATGCTTAAGCACATCAACCGGTCAATCAAACATGCAGGATAAAATGCAAACCCATCACATATTCCAAAATATCGATGCTAAATGGAATGGCTGAACTGAACTGGACACAAATCCAGAGCAGAAAACAAAAAAAGAAGGCAAGACAAACTCCCCATGAACAGGACCTGAACCCTAGAAAACAGAGAAAGAACCCACAACATGTAAACTGAACCCTACTGATGGTGGAGGAAGAACTGCAAGTCCCAAATGTCCCTATTCTCAACTGATCTACTCCTCCCCAAGACTCTCCCTCACACATTTTCTCACCCTCTTCTTGAATTCCTTCGGATCCTCTCTCCACAACCTTGCAGCTTCCACATTCGCCGGACTCTCGTCGTTAGGACTAGACAGCATCGAAATGACGGAAAGCAGGATCGTCTCGGGCGTTTGAACAGGCGACCATCTCTCCGCGGCGGATTCGTACCCGTACTTGTCTTCTTCAGGCGGGTGGAGGATGGAAATGCAGACTTCGCCGTTGGGGTAGACTACACGACTCAGGATTAGTATGCAGAGGAGAGAGTGAAGGGTGTGGACGGACGTACTGTTCGGGTGAAAGATGGGAGTTTCGAACTTCATCTTAGGCGGCATGTGTGGGTATTCGGGTGGAAAGGAGAGTCTGGCGCGGAAGAAGCCTCCTAGATCGCATTGTCGACTGTTAACTTATACTATTCTCCTGGTGTGGCATCTAAGACCTCCTCCGATATTAATCGAAGGGGGAGTGTCATTGTTCTTCCTCTCAAAACATTTCCTGAATGTTTTTTTGCTCTAACTCACCTCCATACAACTTGACATCGTCCGAAATCATGAGCATAACCTCCCACTCGAAAACATTGTTATCAACGAGTCCACAGCTGATTCCAGGAATGTCCTTATCGGCCTGCATTTGTTGGAGTTGACGGGCCAGCATGCGGCCTGCGGCTGTGGTGGCCATGACGGGCTGTCTGAAGGATATCTGGCACGGTAGTGGGAAATAAAACGAAGTTCAGCTGCTATGCAGCAATTCAACTTGTTCACCAGCAAGGAACGCTTCACAAAAGTCGGAGATGTTCTGCGGCAAAGACAGACCCTGGTGGCTCTGTCACTTGATGTTGGAGTGTGCACAAAGGCGGTGTGTCAGAATTGCAAGTGGGGGTGGGGTTACGTGTGAAAGAGTGATACTGCCGCTATTGGAGTGACCCAAGATTCAATAATAGCAGAGGGACATGCGAGAACAGCAGGACGGTCGTATATGAGACAGTATAGTCAGATCTTAGAGCCTGATTTGGTCTCTACAAGTGACACCAGAGGTGGAAAAACGGACGATGTTCTGCCGCGGGGGATTCTCGCCGGAATGGGGCTCGGAAGCGGCGTAGAGAAAAATGCATCATTGCGTAGCCACATCACTTGCCACAGAACATCAGCGAGTCGGAATACGGTGCTACTGCTAGAATTCGCTATCAAACCGCAGTCTACAGGTCGGAGAGGACGAGATTGCAGTGAATATTCATATGCACTATCCAAAAATACGATCAAAGATCGAAACAGTGAAGATTTCGGTAAATCACTTGCGGGATCATCAACAAAGGTATCGAGCGTTTAGGATGAGACGGGAATTGACATGAAAGAACAGGAGAGCCTCGGCATCCATCAAGAAGGTGCCGAGCGTGTACTCAAAGCACACCTAGGGAGAAAAGCGCACGTAGAGCAGGGAATCTAAGCATCAGCCATGGAAGCCGCCAACTTGTTCATCGTATCAGTTCCAATCATGTAGAACTGGCCCGCAATAGCCAGAACAAAGCCAGTGACGACCGCGACCTCGATGGCGAACACCTTGCCAATCACCTTCAAGAATCTCACACGGGCGGGCCAGTCAAAGGTAGTCCAGGCATCCTTGATGCTAACCATTCCACTACCACCCAGGATCGCGGGAACCACTTTTCCGCCAAAGGTACGGTCAAAGGGCACGATCGCCTCATCCTCCTCTGGAAGCATCGAAGCGGCGACACGGATGAAGACCGCCCGCGCGGGGATAGCGACCAGGAAGCAAAGGAACGTCGGGACAATGATGATGGCAACGAGCTGGAAGACATTCTTGGCGGTCGGCACATCAGGCGATGAGTTGAACGCCTCCCACCCGCCAAACAGCTTCACCAGCGCAAGCGGGAAATAGAACGCTACGCCGGTAGCGGCGCTCTGAAGCGCAGCGACAGGGGCGATCTTCTTCCAGCTGCTATGACCGGGGATACGCTGGTAGAACCGCTTGGAGGAAGGCTCGGAGATGACGATGTGCACCCAGGCCATCCGGAGGTTCGCGAGGAGGACTTCGCTGATGAGGTCGGCGATGAACTGGGCAATAAACTGGTTGGCGCGCAACGGCAGGAGGGCGACCAGGAACATCTTGGCAATGCTGTAGGTGAGAGCCATGCTCAGACCACGGAATCGAGACCAGGGACCCGCGCGAGCTCGGAGATGTTTGATGGTTGTGCGCAACTTGCTGGTGATGGGCTTCGCGGCCACTCGTCCGGCTTCTGGCGCCAGATCGGGCTCAGCTTCATCGTCGGGTTTACTGGGATTGATGTCGGCATCGACGCGGACGTAAACGTCGGGGTTGGAGTCTTCCACGGCGGCAAGAGTAGCTACGACTATGCCGTAGGTGTAGTGGATCTGACGATACGACGTGAGCAAGTCCATCGTGAGAGTGAAGATATCGTTGTCAAGAGGAATCAGCAACTTACCGCCCAGAAAATGACCAACAGCGCAAACGACGTAACCGCACACAAAGCCATGAGCCAGCCATTCACTGTGATCGGTGGACGTTCGCCGGGCTCCTTGGAGAAATGGGAAGAAGCGATCTCGACGCCGCGACGGGCGAGCGATCCAAAAGACATGATGACCCGCACCAGCAGTGAGAAAAAAAAAACTTGGTAGATTTCAGCAGGGGGTATGTTGAAGATGAAAAGCAAAGGAACAAACACGATGCAAAGCGAGAGACGGTGGGCTCGTAGATGAAATTACCCAGGAAGCCAGAGAGGGTGAGATGTCTCTTTAAAATCTACCTCAGCCTGACCAGGCAGCAGAGACACTCGAATCCTAGTCAATGCGGACTGCAGGCGGGAAACCAACATCCATCGAGAAGGCCAGGTTCCATCAACCAATATATCACTACCGCTATTGGACTAACTACACTCAGTTGATGGACTAGAAACTCATCTTATCGAAACCATGATATTCGATGAGAAACAATATGCCGCATCCTGCATTGAAACGTTGTCGCCTGAGCTCTGAATAAGCACTTCATCTTAGCCACTCCTCACACAACGTGCATCGGAATCTCCGCTATCTCCGATCTCGCCTGTGGCAGTGGGCCACCTGTTGCAACTGTTGGCCACAGTCAGACACTTGTCATGGCGTTGCGGTAGCTCAGAAGAGGCTCGGTGATTTTATTTGAGAGGTCCAGAAACGGATGTCTAAGATAGTATAAACCGTAATCTTGTATAGACCAGTATAGACAATCGGAAAGAAAAAACTCGCTGAAAGTCTAACGGGGGTGGGATATCCAGGCTTGCCAAACATCGAAAAGCGACAGCCAAAAAACAGGCAAATGCAGCGGGAAATGAGTACTGTACAGTACAGGGACAAATATCCAAACATGCATCTCATCCGAGGTCATTTTCGTTTCACAGAAAACCTCTCTCAATTCTATTCATCGAACAATTTCGTCATGAACTTGTGCGCCAATTCGACACCGACGCTGGTTGAAACATATGGTCAGCTCAATCTTCATCCTTATGGGGCCCCGGGGAAACATACAAAGTGGCTGCATTGGCAGGAACCGCTCTTGCCAGCGCCGGTCCAAAACCAGGGAAGAACGCCTTGATGCCTCCATTGGCGTAGATGGAGCGAATGGTGCCCCCGATCGTCGGGTTTCCGACCGCGCTCTGCAAACGCGACTTCACCGTGTCAACAGGGAAGACGGGAATCCACATGGCAATACCGGCAGCACCACCAGCAGCCACCACTGCGGGAAGGGACAGCTGGCCCGTCACGTTGCCATGCTCATCCTTGGGTGTCAACCGACGCTTGATATACTCGTACGCCGCAAAGTACGCGGCCGAGCCGGGGCCGTCACGAGCCAGAGTCATGGCGCTACCACGGAACACGCTGCGAATACCTCCTTCCTTGTACAATTGCCGCACGACATCAATGCCGCCGGAGTATTTGGGCTTCTGGCCCGGTGGCGGCGGGTTCTGGCCTTGAATCTGCAGGAGGACCTTGACGCGCTCAAACGGGGCGGTGATAAGGGTCATGGGTATGGCTGAGAAGAAACCTGCAGCGGAGATCTGCGCGATGGAGTACTGAGGGGTCTTGTTTTCAATGGGGACCGTCGAGACACTGCTGACGATGGTTTTGCCAAGATCGTAACCCTGCTCGCTAATTAGGAAAAAACGCAGAGGGTCATTGATTGCGGAAGACCTACCCAGAAGCTCACGGCGACTAATTCAGAAGACGATTAATCAGTATAGATTCTACCAACTTACCAAGGCCCACAATCACGGAAGACTCACACATAGGAGTAACGCCAACCAGCGGTGCAGAAACACCCGCATACAATCCCTTGTATCTCAATCAATATCGAGTGCCCCAGTTGAGAATCCAACGTCGCACTCACCCGAGCCAAGCCCTCGCGGGCAATCGTCTTCTTCACCACATCGATTGCGCCGGTGTATACGCCTTTCTCCGCCGTCTGCAACCGCACCTTGACCAGATCAAACGGATGGCCCACGACAACCGCGCAGATACCACCCACTGCGCCGGCAGCGAGAGAGCGAATCTGCGCGAGAGTCTGATTCACAGCCTTGGCTTCTACAACCTTCAGCTCCTCTTTGATCTCCTTGTGGCTGGTCTTAGCTGAGCTTGACATTGTCGTCGGTGAAACTACTAGTATTTGTGAGCGGGGAGGAAAGAGGGGAGAGGGAAGGAGGAAAGCGGAGAAGGAGAAGGAGCAGAACGAGAAAGATAACGCGATTACTGCAGACTCCGGTGAGGATCAATTGCTGGATGCAGAGGTATCTGAGCTTTCTCAAAGAAGAAAAGGCCAAAACTCAAGAGATCACTCGCACCACGACGAAGCCGCGGGCTCGGCTTCATCGTGATTGTCTGTTGCTACAGCCTGTCTTTGGACCTCGGCTCGGCGCGGATCATCAAGTCTCCGTCGGACGAACGCGTGACGAAGGTCGAAAGGAAAGATTGAACTTTGTGTGAAGAGAAATGTACCAAATGATTCTCTCTCCATGGCCTTGGACAACCTCTGAGCCAGGGTTGAGGCGTCCCGGATGAACGGGTGGCTTACTCCATATTCTGGGCACAGGCTCATTCTTCCACAGAAGATGCTCCCTTTGATTCTTATTCTTCCAGCATACTAGTATCCAATCGGTCGCTTTCCACAGTCGCGAGGACGGTATTAAACCCCAATTGTTGGAGTTAACTCCATGAACGAACCGGACAATTTATGATCAGGATTTCATCATTTCCAAGCCCAATACAGACATCGTCGTCCTAAAATAGACTAAACACCACCAAAACGGGAGAAACGATTCCAGCGCAATCAAGTATATTTATTAAGCGCCACTATTGGCGATCGCAAGGAGCGTATTAGCCGCACTATCTACTCATTTTACCAGTTCAGCACACTGGTTGATTAACATATAGTAACATCACCCCAGCCGAAATGAATCGTAACACGTGACATGAACATCATGAGAAGCATTTGAACAAGCAGTCTAAACCGTCCAACGACAAGGTCATCCTCTAGAGGATGAGCAAAGCAGCCAAGCCAAGGGCGCCGACGGCACCGCTGCCGATAGCAGCCATCGGGTGAGCAGCGCCAGTGGAGGGAGCAGCGGTCGAGGAAGAAGAGCCAGAACCAGCGCCAGTGCCAGTACTAGAGCTAGATCCGGAGCCGTTGCCATTATTGCCGTTGCCAGAGCCTCCGGTGGTAGGGGAAGAACCGCCGTTGGAGGCAGTCTCGGTGCTCAAGGTAGTTGCAGCAGCGGTGGTCACAGAGCCGGTGTTGGAAGCCCCAGTGCCGCTGGCGCCAGTGCCAGATGCACCAGTCCCAGTTGCGCTGGTGCCAGTTGCTCCAGAGCCGGATGCCTCAGTGCCCGTCGCGCTAGCACCGCTGGCAGGGCTGGTCTCAGAGGCACCGGTGTTCGTGGTGGTCGCGCCGGTGTCAGTGCCAGAGCTAGCAGTGTTGGTGCCAGTTGTTGCAGTGTTGGTTCCAGTGATAGTGGCCGAGGCGCCTGAAGCAGAAGAACCAGAGCCGGAACTAGATCCAGAACCAGAGCCAGAGCCAGAGCCAGAGCCAGCAGCTTCAAGTTAATCAGCAAATGTCGGCCCCAGAAGCTATCAAGCTACTTACTGGCCGTTGGGCAGCTAGCGAGAGCAACCGACACGACAGACGCGGCAATGTCACCTGGGCAAGCCTCAGCAGTGCAGTCGCGAATGCCGTACATGTAGTTCTCGGCTTTGCACAAGCAAGACATGTCGCCGCTGTTGCAGCCGAGTTCGGAGGCCTTGGCGTTCATGTTGTCGACGCACATTTGCTGTGGAGAGTGTTGTCAGTTGGATATCTAGATAAATCATAAGTGGTGTTGACTTACAGCGCATGGAGACAGAGCGCTGGCAACGGCGGCCGCGCAAAGCGCCAAGGCCATGCACGAGACGGTCTTCATTGTTTGTGTCGGATAGTAGATATGTGGTAGGATGTACTGAATGCGGATGAAAGTATGCTCAATTAGCAGAATAACTGGGGGATATAATAGTATGGACAGCGAGTATGATATGGGACACAAGAAGAAAACAATGGCGAAGAAGGGAGTAGTAGCGGGTTAAAAAGGGGATTTCAAGAGCAGCCGCAGGACCAAAAACAGCAGAAAGAGCTTTCCCCGGACTGGAAAGAGGCTTCTGGGTTGGATTCAAAGTCAATTGAGGGAACTCTCCCTGAGCAGGAGTTCCTTGGTTCCTGCTGAGGGAGGAGCTTCTCTCTGAGCCAGTTGAAGTTTGCTATTCAGTCAGTCGCAGTGACACCTTTTCTTTTCTTTCTTTTTTTTTTCTTTCTTTTGCCTCCGGACAAATTGCCAAAAAAAATCAGTGTGATAGGTGGAGCACCTCCATCCAATGTGCTCAATCATAACAATAATACTGGCAACTCGTCCTGGTACATGCTGCCAGCCCCCTTGGCTGCCCTGGCAGGCTGGCACAGACAAGGTGAAGTCACACCCATCTCAGTTGATCAATCAGCTAGTTCACTACGACTTGGTTAGTTCCATCTATCGATCTGCAAGAGAGCTTGTCTCTCCTGCAAGAATAGGAGCTAGTCGGTCCAGATAGCTTCATCTGTTTAGCCATGTATCCCACACCAGTGCAGGAAAACAAAGAAAGTTTATGACAGATACTATCGAGTACTGCACTTCGCGACTGTGTTCCTGTTCGAGAGAAGCAAGGACATGCATCAGAGCTATGTGTGCGTTTAATTTGCGCCTGCAGACTGCTCAGTGTTGCTGTCCAATCGACCTGGCAACACAGTGTCACACACCACGTCAATAGTGACGGCCAATTGCTGGGTTTTCCAGGATGCAATCATCGGCCCTGGCAACGCCGTGGACGGTTCTGCTGAAATTGCTCGCTTCTCTTCGTCACTGAGAGACAGTCCTCTCAGGCTGTGGGCAAGGACGAAGGTTCCAGGAATCTCAGGTTCTGGGGTTCCTAAGATCGACAAGATGAACTATTGCGGACGGCGCCGAGTTTGTTCAGATTAGCCCACCGCCAATGTGGCTCAGCCCACCAGATCTCCCAAGCGCAGGGCTGGGCTTTTACCGATTTCCCGCCACCAACTCCACAAGCCCTGCGCGATTGACCATGAGGTCATACGCCCTCAGCTCCAACCCAGATCTCATTTTGCACCGATATCGCGCTAGTCATGGCGATTCGAGATGTTCGCACGCCACGGTACTCTGTACTCAAGTATGATTGGGGGGTATGCCCTGAGCTCAAAACTCTGACGTCGGGGTTGGTGATCCAGAAGTTGGACAGACTCCCGCGCACTTGCAGAGATGTGCGATAGCAATAATTAGACAAGGATCCATGGTCCTCTTGCCCGAAGGTTCTGATCGGCATGCTAAGCGAAATTTCGAATCTCGCCTTTCCCTTCGACCTGTGGCGGTGCACTCATTTTCGCATTTACCCGAAGAGGTATCAGGTACAGAGTAAATGAGTAGGGAAGGTGGAAAAGATGCAAAAAGTGTCTACTGTCCATTCCCTTCATCGATCTCTGGTGATTGGTCACATTTGATTTTGGCGAGTCTGCAAGAGCAATTGCACTCTCTAACCAAAGCTTGGTAACACACTCTTGCATTAAAATTCTCTCACAGTCTACAGAAATATATGATTGGTTGTTTTGCTTTGGTCTTTTCTTTTCCTTTCCTTTTGCTCTTCGTTCTACAGATTGCTGGTTCCTCCGACTCGTCCTCAGACAATCCACTACGGAGTACAGTACAGAGTGTGGGGACCCACATTCAATATTCGAACAGCAATTGGCACTGCATTGATGTTGATCCTATAAGCCACGGGCTGTTCAAATAAGTGAAGAAAATAACAATGGAGTTGGCCAATTGTAGGCAAGGGAATTCCTGTGTGGAGAGTTACAGTATTAGAGAGCTGAATTCTCAGTTAGCAAGAGGGAATTGGGGGAAATATATCATTGTGCAGAGGAGAGCTCACCTATTAAAACTGGCTGAATATAACTGGACTGACAAAGAACTAGACAATCAAGAGAAAATCAGGTGGATTAAGAAGGTGGACTTACTGGAGGCACTTGCTTGGACAGTGTCATATTGTTTCTCTCACCTGCTTTTTAATAATGGGCCAATTCCTGATCTTTCTATAGCCATTCATTCATCTTGTTATGCTAGATTTGTATCCTGCTATCAGGAGACTGCAGGACATCACTCCAGCCTAAGCCTGAATGAATACAAGGATCCCTGGAATTAGCAGCTGGGCTGGGAAAATCACTGCACCATCCACGCTGGCAAATCGAAAACCTCATTCGATTTCAACTCCCGAATCTGACCGTCGTTCTTCACAGAGGTCTTACCACCCAATCTCTTCCCCAATCTTTAAACACTGACAAGCCCCTGCTTATCCAGCCACTCCTTCAGAATCCGATTCACCTCGGCAGGTTTCTCCCAGAGGATCCAGTGGCCAGCATTGACCTTTTCGAACGTGGGATTCGGCACGAGAGGAACCATTCCCCTGGCCATTTCTGGTGTGACCACGATGTCTCTCGTTGCGCAGAAGAACAGTGTGGGACATTTGATCAGGATGGCATCTTTGGTTTCCTCTGTCGTGAAGGGCTGTTCGTTGAGGAAGTTTTGATATCGGGTACGATAGTAGTTGCCTATTCGCCAGTAAGTTGAAACTTCCAGAGGGGCGAAAGAAATGAAGACGTGGCATAAATGCAACAAAAAAAAGAAAAAAAAACTTACAAGGCCCCCTCAGGCCATTCCTAGCAAACTCATCAACGTAATGCCCCAATTCCTCCTCATTGATCAATGGACTCTTCTCCAGCTGCGAAGCAATATCAAAGTCCACGCCCTTGGTGGCGTCCACGGCATATTTTCCATCCTCAGTCGTGCCACCGTACAATGCATTCAAAAAGGGACGGATCCCTACCTTTGTCTGCGTTTTCTCCTCGACGGTCCCGCTCGCAAACTGGAGCTGATAGCCCAGTGTCGGGACGAGTTTGGTCAAGACCTCGGTTTCAATCCACTCCGGTTCAGGAGCGAAGTACGGAACGCAGAGGGTGAAGATGTGGGTGACGAATGTTGGATGCCAGAGGGCGAAGCGGTAGGCGATCAATTAACTCCTTCCGCTGGATAGACCCCTTCTCTCAGAGATGTCTAGGAAACGAAACTTACCAATCATGTCCACCAAGGACAATATTCTCACATCCAAGTTGTTTTGCAAGTTCGAGGAAGTCATCTGCTTGGCTTTTGAGCGTATACGGGACGAGAGACTCGGTGGGAGAGTCCTGTTGGATTTATGTCTCTTAGCAGCATGTACATGAGAAACTCCAAACTAATACACTATCACATTGAAGACAGACAGTATTGCAACTGAATATTTTTAAAGGCTTCTCTTACCGATCTTCCATACCCGATACAATCAGGACATACAACCCGGAATCCAAGATCAAGCAACAAGGGGATCTGATATCTCCAAGCCATAGAAAGATCCGGGAAACCGTGGATCTGATTGCTAAATCAGCTCTTTGTCTCTATAGTCTCGTAGGAAACTGACCAGCCTACCAGGAAGATAGTACGTTTGAAGCCATTCTGGGGTTCGGCGAGAAGATATCCTGTAAAGAATTTACAAGGTTACAACGCATTGAAGAGAATCCTCTATCGTTATTCATAGCTTGTAATTGACGATGAACATGGTCACGCCTACCGTAAGTCTTTCCATTGATCCTCGCAGAGACGGATCCGACGATCGTCAAGGACGTTGATCTTATCTATCGACTTCATGGTCGTGAATCTCTTATGGCGACAATCGACGATTCCGAGAACAAATTAATCTCCTTGTATCGGGGAACTCTCAAAAAGAAGAAAGAGCCAACGTGCTCGATCTTATCCGCGCGACTTCAAAGGCCCTCTTCTTCCCTTTATTGTCAGAGCTGAGTCAAGAAATCGAGTGTCAGCCTCCCTGAAAGCTCATCTACATTTATTTCAATCGCCAATTCCTCTGGAATTGCTGGACCCACAAAACTGGCCTCTAGGGGACAATGCCAGCACGATCAGCATTAAGCTCGAGTATGTTCAACATTTGAGCCTGGATATCCGCTGTCCTATCATCAGAATTTGTTCAGCGTCTTGTTGGACACAAATGGCGGCTGAGATGATCAGTGCACACCAGCTGCATCTTCCCGTGAGACTAACCCGTTCAGCTCGCAGCCCAGTTCGCAATGCGAGGCGAAGGAGTCATTGATTGCAGTTGAACAACACATTATTCTGCCTCGCTGCTCAATTATTTGACCTTTGGAGGCTGATTTGTCATTCTCTCATGCATGTGGTCTCTTGAAACATGTTTTCTTATGCTCAAGACATCCTCATTTCTGCTTACTGAGGATGAGCAAATATCGAAGCTCATGTCGACTGCAAGAAATGGCCAGCTCGACGACATGAAAACACTTCTATATGGGGTATCACCTAACATTCAGGACCAAAGTGGCCGAACTGCATTTTCCTGGGCTGCTTCTTATGATCTGAAGCGTACTTCTACTTCCTTATCGCGTGTGCGTGATATCGATCGTCTTCTGCAGTTTCTGCTTGACAGAGGTGCGGATCCTAATCTCGGTGATCATCATGGCGAAACCCCGATTCATTGGGCGGCCAAAGAAGGCGATCACCAAATGGTCAACTTACTCCAGCAGAAGAATGTTCATTCGGATATCGCGGACTCCAGGGGCCGCACTCCATTGTCACGAGCTGCGGAAAAGGGCCACGAGCATGTCGTCGAGCTATTGCTGAAGAAAGGAAAAGTTGATCCAGACAGCAAGGACGGGAGAGGTCAAACGCCACTGTCGTGGGCAGCGGAGAATTGGCATTTGGAGTCAGCCACTATGCTCGTTGAAAATGGTGCCAGCGTGGACCTTCACGATAAGGAGGGCCAAATCCCGCTGTGGTGGTTCGTAAACAACACGGCCAAAAGGACAGCGATGGATCAACAGTCGAACGACTATTTTCAGAAATGGCTCGCAGTCCTTGGTCCGAAGCACGGCATTGAACCCATGACCAAGGCCGGACGGACCTTTCTATCGTGGGCCTGCGAACGTGGTGATAAAGAATTGGTCACGCATTTGATGAAGACGGACTGGGCAGATCCCAACTCCATCGACCGATATAGGAAAACACCGTTGATCTATGCCTTGGAATGGAACCACTTCGATATAGCGGATATGCTCATCTCAGGGGTTGGAATAGACCCGAACCGCAAAAAGGACATTGTCTCACTCCGTATCTGATTCAGGAGGATCGATCTAGACTTCTCAGGCCATTTCTCGAAAGGTTCAACCCGAACTTAGAAGAAGAGGATGACTCCAACTCGATTCCATTGATGAGAATGGCCCTTCAGCAGGGCGATCGCGCGACCGTTGCTATACTTCTGGACCACCGCGCTAGAATCCAAGATCTTGAGAATGGAGACTGGTTCGGACCATGCAGCACTAGCAAGCCAAACGCTGACACAGCCATACTCAACGACGCAAGGGGAAAGGGGACCTACAATTCGATCCCGGTGATGAGAATGGCAATTCAAGAGGGCGACCGTGCTGCCGTTGCGACACTTCTGGAATATCGCGCTAGGATCCTGGATCTTGAAGGAGACGATGACGATTTCGGGCGATACACCAGCAGCAGGCCAAGTGTCGCCGTGGACATTGTGGCTCTTAAGGACGGAAGGAAAAAGGTGCGTTGGATTCTGGACGATGCCATCGACAAGGAAATCAAAAACATGCCCAGTACGTCCGAGGAGACTCATCTCATGTATGTGGTGCTTCTTGCCCTGTTTACCCAGCCAACGTTCTCATGAGAAAGGTAAGGCTGTTCCGAGAGAATCATCTCTGGAAGACATACTGCCAGCTGAACCATTCGCCCAACGAGTTGAGATTCTCGCTGGGAAATAAGAGTCCCTGCAGGACTTTTACTCTGTCCATCGTGATGAGTCTCAGTATCGGCAGCAATGACTATGATGACTATGAGGATCGTGCGATTCGGACGATCGAGTGGGCAGTTCTCGAAGTCCCGCCTAAAACGATCCACTACTTCAGTAACCTGCCATTTGGATGGATTCCTCAGAGTGATCTGGAATTCATTCAGCTTTTCATGCGAACATGGAAGGAAGACTGGACGACTTTTTGCAAAGACGCAAGAAGCTACTTGAGCCGGCTGGTAAGGGTGACCACATCCCAGGAAGACTCTCCTGAAGGATTGCTAACATCGAATGCAGCGATCACATCAATTGACAGCCAGAGGAAAAGATGACGCGCTGATCAATACTGTGGCTGAGAACATGCGACAATGGACCCGACTGCGGTGGACACTGGAAGAGCAGCTCGACCAGGCTCGAAATTTCGTCTCGCAGTACCAGAGGTTTAGTGAGACTCGCAGGTTCAGCGAGCAGATGAATGAGACGATCGACGCCCTCGACAAAGATATATCTAGTCAGATTGATAAACTGGACCAGACAGTCAGGGACCTTCTCCAGATCGTAGGTGACGACGCTTTTTCCTTCATCGGATTGAAACGTCACACCATGTTTTTGTTCTCATAAGCTGACAATATTGGTGAGGAATTTGCTTGGGTCTCCATCAATGAGGCCCATCGGTCTACGAGTCTAGCAACGAGCATGAAGCGACTCAGCTGGATAATTGTAGGTCAACCTGAAATATAGTACTTCTCCTGATAGCACTTGACTGGCCAGACTACTAGTTCATCTTTCTCCCCCTCACATTTGCATCAGTAGGAAATACCCTAGATCCTTTCCCTTGATTCCTCAGTCCTTGAACTAATCTCGCCTTAGAGCCTGTTCGGAATGAACGTCGATCTTGTAAAAGACAATCTATCGTGGCGCTGGTATCCCCTGTTTGGAGGCACATTGTTCCTTCTGACAGTCATCGTGTGGCTCGTTTTCAAGCTTACAAATGTAAGTCACATCGTCCTGACTGATACATAAACCATACTCATCATTGCTATAGATTGAGATGTGGGTAGAGGACAAGACACAGATGCTGAGAAGGAGATCAGCTGCTGCGCGACGTGCAATCGAGAAAGATTCTCACATTATCTGACGGCACATTACAGCAAGGTAATACCCATTTGATTTTTTTCCCCCTTTACCGAGTTGAGGATGCAAGCGTCTCATGTATATATCAAAAAACCATGTCATTATGACAAATTATTAAGCTGAATCATGATAACCTTGATATAGATGCTCTTCTATTCAGACTAACCGTTGTATATACCAACCCTGCTTTCTCCCTCACATGCCTCGCCCATGCGGGCGCTTCATTTCATCATGATCGACGTGATACTCATCAAGGCATTATCACCCTCCTCCGCGGAGAATGGCTCAATTCGACGCCGGATAATACGGCGCCGTCTGCCAGAACCGACACCGCGGGTTGGCCGTCGGATCCTGAATCTCCGTGATATTGGTCAATCCCAGATTCAGCAGATGCTTCTGCGGGCCGTACATCTCGAACACTGGGCCCAGCGTGGAATTAGGCCTGCCCGTTTCCACGAAACTGGTGAAGTAATCCTGCATGATCAGGGCGACCGTGCTATTCGCCAGCTTAGAGCTCGATCCGTCGTAGAAAGTGTACGACACATCCATCCCATGCACGGCGGGCGGGATGCTGAACATGTACGCGTAGGTCTTGTTGTGGAAAGCGCGATTGAAGTAGTCGGTATTGCAGGTGAAAGCCACTTCGGCAATGACCGCTGCGACGCGCTCGATGGAATTCGTGTATCCGTATGAACCGTCATAGACGGGCGGATACAGTACCTGCGTGACATATTGACTGACATTCTGCGGTGTATCCGGGAACTCTTGAACGATCAGCTCTTCAAGACCGTTGCTGTCCGCGCTGGACGGAGGCGTGAAGAGCAGACCCTCGTTCGCGTTGTGCCCGACCATGATCTTGAGGTTATGGTCGAAGTTGCCCTCCAGCAGGAGTTTTCCTGGAAGCTCCGGGACAAATTTGCCGTCCACCACGGGACCGTATGTGAAGGTGCCGTATGCGGACTTTGTAGCGACCTGGTACGCGTTCGCGGCAATGAGTTTCTGCGATGGGAGCTGGCGGGCCTCCTCGACCGTGCTGACGTTGAGGATGCCTAGGAATTGCTGCAGCGTGTCCTCTTGAAGATCCTGTTCGGGGATGGGTTCCCAACCGGGGCTTTGGAGGATGGCCTGCTGGAAGGGCGAAGGACCCCAGTTGCCTCCGAACGCGGTGATTTGATGCATGATTGAGCCTCCTCCGGCCGATTCGCCCATCACGGTGACGCGTTCGGGGTCTCCGCCGAAGAGATGGATGTATTTGTGAACCCATCCCAAGGCGAGGCGCTGATCGTAGAGAGCAGCGTTGGCGGTACCGTTCTCCGTGAGACTGCTTCCTGCCAGCCAGCCGAATGCACCAAGCTAACAGAAACAAGGTCAACTCAATTGCCCAACAAAAAAAATCAAAAACTCTAGACACGCGAACTTACGCGGTAATTCAAAGCAACATACACAATCCCATCCTTACTCCTCTTGATAAGCCCTGACGGATCATAACTGCTCTTCTCGCCCGCAACATACCCCCCACCATAGATCCAAACCAGCACCGGCGCGAGCGCATTCTTCGGCACGCACGTCTTATTCTGCGCACGATCGAAGATCTTCTTCGGCACAATCACATCTAGAAACAGACAGTCCTCGGTGGTCCGAGGATCCTGCGTAGCGGGGACATACGGATACGACGAGATATCCGTCGACGCATTGAACTGCGAATTGGTGAAATAGCTCAAGATGAACTCCGGGGCGATGTCCTGCTCCCAGATGGTCGTTGCCTGGGGGCATACACGGCCTACGTCGCCCTTTCGGACCGTGGTGCGGTTCACTGCTGGAGGCACCGGGGCGCGCCAACGAAGGTCGCCGAGTGGAGGGGCGGCGTAGCGGATGTTGCTGAAGTTGTAGAGACGAGTTGATTCCTATTCCTGAGAATGAGCCATCTCGTCCCCTCGTGTTACCTTTCAAGTTTGGATTGCGTCACGTTCATTCATACATTGAGTGAAATGGCCTGATGCAGTTCGTATCCCAGGTCGACAATAGGTAATTCGCTGCGATTTGCTGCAATGCATGCTGGCACAAGGACCAGGAGGAGCAGCGAGACTCTATTCCAGAGGAGGGCCATGGTGACTGTGAATAAGAAGCAGGCCTCTCTACTCTACAGCTGGAGCCACAGATGAGCAAGCTGCTGGGCAACAGTAGTATTATTTAGCTGGATCGGTAGGCAGCGTCATCTAGAGCCACCTTGGCCTTGCAACGTAGTCTCGCATGATAGATCTCCTCCTTACAGCCTTGGAGGAGCTATTGATAATTATTAATAGCATTAGTGAGTCTCCAGTGAATCCTCTCCGCAACTCAAAAGCTAGGCAGCAAGAGTCAAGTCAGCGAATAGGCGTCTATCAGGAATTGTGGACTGAGAACTGCAGTGCGATAGCTCCCAAGGGCAGCTCCACAAAATGGGACCGAACAAGCGTATAATCCAATAGCGGGTGGTGGTGATGATGTCAAAAATGACTGGGTGCGTTCTGGGTTGGATGCCAATCGATGGAAAATCTCCATGTGCTCTTGGGCTCTTTTTGCGGGGTTTCTCCAGGTCTGTGAACGATGAGCCTCGGAAGTTGCAAAGAACACAAGGACCTCATGCTTGATCGGGAGACATCTCCGAGGAAACACTGACATGGCAGGAGATCTGATTTGTAGATTGTTTCTGGCGAGCTGCAGAGTTACCAGGTTTTTGAACTTTGCACAGCGCCACAGTTGACCGCCAGAGAGTACGTAACTGGTCGTTGCTTTGGCATGGATTTGCTTACCTCGGTGAAATAATGCTTTCGCTAATTATCGCAATGAACGATGAACGAGCTCAGCGAAACATCAAATTGACTCTAGCAGAATCATCGAAAGTTGGTTAGTTCTCAGCCTCATAAACTCAAGAGAGACAAGACATGGCCAATGGCATGAATATCTGACTTGTGTCTATAGATTACGGTCAGAAAACTCGCTCACGAGATCCATGTCCATTCTCGCAGAGACGAGCGCTGGAATTGACTCTATCGAATGTCAAAGGATATCTGCCACTACCCTCTGTTCCCCGTACTTCTATCCACTAAATCAGTGGTCGTCCACCTCACGGACCTTGTACTCGAACATCTGGTTTGACGGGACCAGATGTTCATCTCTCAGCTTTGCCGCCGACTCTACGCCCGCGGCAGGAACCCGATACTCAAATCGCTTTCCTGGAGCCGGGAGCTTCCCTCCTGGAAGCGCATAGGGGAAGGGGAGATACTCCGGTAGCAGGCCCAATTGCTTGAGAACGGTAGCTTGATCCCACGCAATATGCTCATGGTATAATCGATCTCCGCGAATGTTCACAATGGACGTAAATGGAATCTGGAGCTTCTTTCCAGTGGGTGGAATTCCGGGGATGCTAGTGACAGGATCAGTACAGTCCAGAAACGAAAGAAGAACATGGTTTATTTTCTTTTACTACTACTCACAGCCAGTCAATTTCCTTGTTATGCGTGAGACTAAAGATGAATTCGTCCACGATTCGATCAACTCCGACCGTCCGACTGATAAGCTCCAGTGCCGTATCGTCTGGGTTGTTGAAGATGAAATGATTGAGATAGAAATTGCTCAGTCTGGCACGACCAATGCCTCCAGTGAGCTATACATACATGTATTAGCTTCCAGTTATGTCATCTTTCATAGGAAGAAAAGCCAGAGAGCGTACCGTAGGGACATGATTCACATAAGGTTCCTGCACCATCGTCGCCATCGTCTTCTCGACTGATCGATCTCCGAACTCGTAATAAGTGTGTTCCTCCCAGATCTTCTCGAGATCAAAGAATGGTCCGTCCATGTGCTTCTTCAGGAAGCTCAAGGTGCGACTGTGAGCGACGCCAGCTGAAGAGATATTGAAGTCCGCATGTCCAGGGATCATGAAGCCTGGAGAAGTGGCTTCCGGGTATGAGTGACTGGTGACACCCTCCCTCTTCTGCATCTCCGTCTGAGTTCCGGCGATGTGGACAATACTTGGGAATCCAGTAGATAAATTCCAGACATCGAAATACACAGCAGCTACGATGATAGGATTGGCTGCTGCCAGGGCAAGACGGAGAGTCTCTTCGAATTTGTGCGAATAATCCGATTTCGAGCCATAGACTGATTGATCCTAATTAGTCACAAGCCCGATCGAATGTTTCGACCGTCATGGAGTGGAATTTACCTAGAAGACCGATCTTGTCTTTTACATTGCATGCTTCAAGTGAAAGTAGAGCATTTAACGCGATGTTCACCCCCTCAAGCACATCGCTGGTACCGCTGGACTCCTCATCGAGAGAAATCTGGACGACCGCATAACTTTCTTCTGCCCATTTCTGCAACGGCTCGGGATCGAGACTGCTGTTGTGCTGTTGGCATTCTGCATATTTCGATGGACGCAAGATAATAAGCCCTGGTCCCTGTCCACAGCGCGAGAGTGGGGGTTGTAATAGGACGTTGTGTCCGAGATCAACCGTCGGGGCAGAGGGGAGCGAAGCAGTTTCTCCAGCCATTGCTGTCATTTTCCTGATTCAGCAATGTCTTTGAGTTAAATGCGAAATACTCAGATAGAAACGCTGTGAAGCCGAACTTCATCGAGTGTAGAAGCACAATTGCTTAACCCCACTTCGCCCATCCGACGACTATATATTCTCGGGGTTAGCATCAAGCAGTGGATGGTTTCCGCTGCTGCAAGGAGACGACGACAACGGTCTCAATCAAGTCACTACAGCTTCGGACAGTAGTCAAATACAATTCGAGTAACCAAATATTATTAATTCAAGCTGGGAATCTGCTGATGAATATACAGCGATATTGCATTCTGGGGTGGACAACAGCCAGGCCACGTGACTGGTAGCTTCGACAGCCTTTTTGTTTGGAATCGCTCTCGCTGCATCAGTTTCAGCATTAATTGTGAGCTCTACAACGACTTCTCAGAACTCTCCGCGATAGACTCCAAAAGACAATGATACAGGGCTGTTGATTATTGTCTTTACACGATCCTACGCCGAATCCAGCCCATCAAACCACAACCACAAGCTTCTCCACATCTGCTCAAAAACCAGACAGACAAACCGGATCCCATCTAATGATCCCCGCCACGAGCTCACAATGGACAAGCAAATGCACACCTCGCTCTCCAACGTCGAGAGCAAACTGAATGATCTCCTCAGCAGCCTTACTACCTCCCCCACCGCGGCCGGCGCCCCAGCAGCAGCCATCGCCCTTCTCGACGCGGACGACGCCCTGACCTCCGCTGTCGAAACTCTGCGACAACACCAGGCAAACTACGCGAGAATCCTCAAACTCCGCGAAGAAGCCCAGAAGCTTGAAGAGCGTGTCAAGGGCATCGTACGGGATATTGAGCGATTCGAGAAAGATATCCGGATAGCCTGCAATGAAGACGAGGAGAGTGACGAGAGTACCGATTCCGAAGGCAGGGACAGCTCGGATGACGACTCCGACGAGGACGCGCAAGCAGTGCCTCAGAAACCGAAGCGAAAGACCAAGATCAAAGAGGTGGATTATAAATTACTTCTTGACTTCGCGCGGCGGATCAGCAAATATAATCACGAAGCGGCGGCGGACGCGATGGCAGGAGCAGAAGCATCCGCTTCGAGGAGACTGAAAAGGGACATAGACCACGATGTCGCCATGACGGGTATGAATGGTGGTCTGGGAGCAGGGGTCGACGAAGGCGCCGAACCTGTCTCGTCCGTGACGAAGCGCGCAACGATGTGGCTGGATGAGTCGGCGAACCAGACACGAGAAGTGTACATGCTGCCGTATCCGACGGAAGAGCGCATTCGGATGGGCTTGATGGGTCAGATCCAGCTTGCGGCCGCTGAGGGACGGCCTGGGTTCGACCCCGATAAGGAGGTTGAGAGACTGATCCGCGAGGCGGAAGGATTGGGAGTCGCGGATGCGATAGCACCTTTGCAAGGAGGAGACGAGGCGAGCAGGGCGGATGAAGCTGCTCGGGCTGCTGCTCGGGTTGGATCGACTGCGACTGGGGGAGGCGCGATGGGAGCTGCCCCTGCGGCTAAACCCAAGGCGTTGGATCTTGATTTGTACGATCCTGAGGATGACGAAATATAATCAACCGCTCAAGAAGAGAGAAGCGGATCAGACGTACATTACTCAATTGCGATATTACTCCATTCTGGACAATGTATCGATACCCCTATATTATTGTTTGAACAAGACACCCCATTCAACATGCACAGAGAAGGAATTCAAAAGTATACAGCCAGCTGTCCACATATATTCCCACACCTACCCGGTCACCCCCCCAATCAAATTACATATTATGAACCTTGGACTTGGCAGTCCACTTCCTGAAGGTCTTGCCGTAGAAATAGAACGGAACAGCGCACAAACACCACAGCGCAGTCAGGGTCATGTTCAGCATGATAGGCTTGACGAATCCGCTCTGGTCGATCCACGGTGTGATGAACTTGCTGAATCCATAGCCCCATAGGTTCTTGTTGACAGTGATGGAGACGAAGAGGGACCCCGCAACGGGCTTGTAGCTGTCAACCGCGTAGGTGGAAATGATGGCGGGCAGGGCAGTGACTTGGATGCCGGCCGCGGTGTATCCGAGGATAACGATGATCTATATGAAAGAGCGATCGAGTTAGAACCAAGAAAAATGTTTCAAACGTGCTTTAGGAAGGGGATAATAGATAATAAACGTTAGACTTACCTTCCAATCCCAATGATTCTGATACCCAAACGCCACGATGAAGTTCCCAATGATTGAAATGAGCGCATAAGGAATCATCGCAGGCAATCTCATCTCCGGCTCACGGATACCGCGATTGCGCTTGGTCGCTTTCATCGATATCCAATCCGAAAGGGCTCCGTTCGTTCCCAATCCAATAGACGCGCCGATCAGAATCGCAAAATTGAAGAAGCCAATCGTCTGCGGAGAAAGATTATACGGCGGTGCCGCGAACGCCTGACTCTGCGTGAGATTCAGCGTCAAGAAACAGCTCGCAGACCATGACACGACGAAGGCTGCAAGTTCAATGATGGGGTACAAGAGGAGCTTCCAGGGGGTATAGAAGCTGAGCGCGAGCGTTTTGACATGGTTGGGGGAGATCTGCCAGAGCTTGAACTGGCTTTTGGATGGGTAGCCTTTTCGGAGCCAGGGGTCTGCTTCTGCGGTGGCGGCGTGTTCGAGCGCCACGGTCTCTTTCTGGGATACCTCGACCGGCTTTTCGGGTTCGGATCCGTTGGTTTCGGGGGTCTTGTCGCCTTCCGTGGGTTGCGCTTGGGTGTGGTGAATCTCCGAGGGGTGGACGCGATGCCACTTGGTTTCGGGGAAGAAGAAGACGAGGAGGACGCAGACCAGGCCGAGAATGCCGGCGTTCAGCCAGAAGAAGCTGCGCCAGCCGACGTGTTGGGCCATGGGTCCGGAGATGATGGGGCCAACCTACTGCAGCGTTAGCGATTGATGCGGGGGGTGTGTGGTGTGCCTTTTCTGTTTGTCAGAGCCGGCCAGTCGTACCATAAGGGAGCCAAAGTAGAAGGTGAAGTAGAGTGTGTTGTAGGCTCCTCGTTCGTGAAGGAACATGATATCCGCAATGATCTCGGGTTGAGCAGTCTGTGATCAAGGTCAGCATTGCTCCTAGGGGCACTTCCCCCATGAGGACTTCCAAGCGTACCTCAGCAGGTCCGGCGGCAAATCCATTGAGAACGCAAGCTCCCATATAGCTTCCATAGCTTTTAGCTAGGGCACGCCAGATGCTGCTGACGCAGCAGATTAGAGTCGAGAAGATCAAGACAGGTCTTCTTCCGTAAGTGGCTTGGATTGGCACCCTTGAACCAACTGTCAGCACTTTCGCCTTTTTCTCAGACGACTTGTCAGGGTCGTCTTACCAGAAGAAATTGCTGAATCCAAGAACAAGGATACAAACGCCCGTAAACTGAACGACGGCGGCAAGATCCGCATTGAATGACTCCATCAGCTGTGGAAACATGGGCGCCAGAGCTAAAGGTCCCATTCCCTGACTGAATGATACTGCCGTCGCCAGGGACATGGCGCTGAACTTCCACCATCGATTCCAATTCTGCAGCATACGCACGAAAAAAATTTTCTTTATTAGCGGCGCAACTTCTGTGAATGCTGATGGTGGATAATGATCAGTTGACGACTTACGAGAGGATCATGAGGGTTGTTTGATGGCTGAGGAACGAGGACTGAATCCGAATTGGCCGACGACTTGACAAAGTGGTGCGTTCCGACATCTTTCATGATTTCCGTTCCGGGATAGATCTTGGTGCCCAGCTCCTCTTCGATTCTGTCATGGCGCAGAACGGAATATTAGAGACATGTCCTGAATCTTGTCAAATAGCATGCGCTTACTGATGAAGAGTCTAGAAAAAACAAACAGGTTAGTGTCCAGTCTTTGTGCGTGTACTTTGTAGACGATCAACGTACAGCTTCGTCATAGTTCATCTCCATGTTGGGCGATGGTTATCCGGTAGAACCGGCAGTCTGCCTGAAAAGAAACTGCAATGATAAAGAAAGTGAATTGGTCAAGAAGGAAGAAAGTCAATGGGATTGTCGCAGAGGAGTCTTCTCCCAATGCTTAGCACCTGTCGCGATCCCACCACTGCACAACATCAAGGGGACCCCTATTTCTTTATAGAACGATCGGCGACCGAGTCTCGAAGCGAGGTTCTGGAGTGCGGAATTTCCCCAGACGCCTCTTGGAGGAAGGCCGAAACTCAGCGACGGCAGGCTGTGGGCATCCAGGAGGTTAGGAGAAGTTTTCGTGTCTAAAAGGGACATGGAGCCACTAACATCCGCCATGTGGCATTAGACTCGGGCAAAGACACGGAGAGACGATGAAGCTGGCAAAGTCTAAATCGATGCTGCGCGATGGCTGACAGGCGGACATATTACGGAGTTAATCCGTACACCCTCGATCCTTAACTTGGTCATTATTACTCTGTAGAGATCGATACTGCAATATTGCCTGCATAATACCCCCGGATTTCTTATCGCCTACAATGGGACGTGGCAATACATAGAACGCTCCAGGCCATATCTCCACTTCCCCAGATCCAGGTGGATTCATGAATCCTCATGTCTCATCCAGTTATGGAGTACCCCAGACGACGTTCCCACTTCCAGAACTGCGTATGGCCTCAGCCAAGAATCAGACGAACCCACTGGCTCCTCCTCCACATCCTGACGCCACTTGTGCGGTACTAGTGCTTTCCTTAATGGGTTGCTCCCTCCGCTCGGCTGCTCACCACGTCAGATTTGCCGCGCCTCAACTCAATCGGCAAACGATCACGGCACTCTCCCGCTGAGGGGTTTGGGGGAAATATTCCGAACAGAATGCGGGGTGCTGGCCACCCAGACTCAGAAAGGCTGAAAAGCCGGACATAGCCTGGAGAGCGAGCTTCTGATCGGACCCTGCTCAGGACTCGAGCATAATCCAATTCGTTGGCCTGAAAACTTCGGAGCAGAGGAATCCAAAATCCCCGTGCATTCGCAGTAATGATGCCAAGATGCCATCGCGACAGCTATCTGCTCTTGAGCAGGTGTCGACTCGGCCGAATCTGATCCCAGAACAGTGGAAACTGGGACACAATAGCGAGATATTGATCTCCAAAGATGCCTGCCGTATTCGCAGTGCTTCAGAAAAAAGATGTGATTGGGAGGAGCCTTGTCTAGAGCCCATACTTCCAATGTCAACAGCGATTCAACTGATATTGTCGGGGACTAGGAGACTGCGGAGCTAGTATTATTTCTAGAATCTGCAGCTCTAGGTAAAATCATATATGTCCCGACCCTGTCCGTACCAGCAGGGAGGTTACCAACCGATATTCGCATTGATCATTATGTTTAAGACCACACTTGATGTTTCCATGGGTCATTCCAGTCTAATATGGAGTACCAAGCTGCTCGATCTTTGCCCTCTTTCAAAGCGAGCCCACAAGAATCTAGACCCAATATGGAGTAAGCGAGTTCCAAATCCCCAGGTACGGGGTTCACTGCCAAACCCGTTCCCAGTGGTGCATCCTGGGCATTGTCAACAATTATCCATCTCATCTCGATCATTTATTTGGTTCAGCGAACATATCGTTTCTTATCTATTGAGCCAGCGATTTATAAGCGAAGCCTCCAATGAATCGCGCCGCTACCATCCACGTGTTTCAATCTCTCGAGGCTTCTTGGGACATGCTGAAAGATGCCATAATAGCCCTGATATAACTTATATAGTATTTCCCTCTTCATTCCCAGGGCTGTTTCCCGCAACTTGGATGAGATGGGTTCTGAGGTTGATTCATTGGGAATGGGAGCGAATCTCCAGCACGCTGAACTCTTGACCGTCGTGTTCTTTGCTCCAACACACCTCTTTGCTGAACAACCAGCATCGCGGTAATGGAATGCCTCGTCGCTCCTCAAACTAACTTACGAGCGAAGGCCGGCTCAGAGGGTCCATTGCTTCTCAATACGATCAAGGTCATGATGAGAGATTCCTGCTCTGTTGAACACTTGTTGATTGAGTGTTAATGAAGCGATCTATCGACTAATCTTGTGCCACAAAGTCCCCTGGGAGTATGAACCAGGGGCTGTGAACTGATCATGTCTTCTCAAGCATTATTACCCTGAAACAACGCCTTCCCACAGGGTTCAAAATGTGAATTAGATCCCCTTCAAGCATCATCAGCATTGTTGGCAGCCTTGCCTGCCCACCTGCGAACACATGATCTCGCTTATCGTCCTCGGTCTCATGGAGGTCTCTGAGGCATCATCCATCACAGATCATCATGGCTCCAGATTCTAGGATTCAGACAGTCATCATCATTCCTTTCAGCGAACTCTGCTCCATGATGCAAACCAGTTGCACACAAACGAGTCACCAAGCCCTACACAGCGATTCCTTCGCTACCAGGGGACCTGCAGCCCCACGGGCAGTACCCCCTCTCGATGGGCGTTTTAAAAGTCGGCGTTCGCCGGGATCGAAGATCCGGTGCCTCTCGATGACATGCCTTTCTCGAAGGGAGTGTAGCTATTCGCAACATCGTCGAGCGCTAATTGCCATCAGACCGTGTTTTCCTGAATCCCCGGATTACAATCGCGACCTGTCGCTTATTCAGCTCCTGTCGGCCGCGGAGGCGAGTGCGGAGAGGTTATCACTTTGTGGACGGCCATTACCCCCGGACGTCTGCTCCGCATCGAAGTTGTGACGAAGTCTGGGAAACCTCCTTCGGGGCGTGTTTTGTGACGTCAAACCAATCGGAGGGAAGTATACCACTTCAATTCGAAGTTATCGAATAGTCTGAGTCGGTCTCGATCCTTTTGTCGTAGGTGTTATTGGTTCGAGCCGATGTGTTTATATACTCTTTCAGGTCCCCAGGGAAAGGGACTGCAAGAAAATGCCCCACTCACAGGTTTTCCCTCTCGTTCTGTAGAAACAACTAACTGATTCATTACTATTCTTTTTCTGGGGATTGGGCTACGCCATGTCTCATCAACATCATGATTATATCCCCAGCGATGTCGCGGACGCCCCTGCGGACAATGTCCCAGACGGTGCTACCGCAGAGGACCAAGAGAAGGAGCGAACTGCAGACGGGGCAGCTGACGACCAGGATCGTTATGGTCATCCCCATTCCGCTCACCACAAGAGAGAGGACTGGGCTCGGAACAAGAAGGAGCTGTCCGAGATTGAGTGTTACGACAAGACCGGCTTCTCCTTTCCATGGTGGAAGAAATGGGGCATCCTTACCGTGATCTTCATGGTCCAGGTCTCGATGAACTTCAATGCCAGTTTCTACGCAAGTGGAATCACCCTGTTTGCCAAACACTTCAGCATCTCCGAGCAAGCGGCGAGAATCGGACAGATGAGCTTTCTTGTCGCCTATGGTTTTGGATGCGAATTCTGGGCCCCATGGAGTGAAGAGTATGGCCGGTGGCCTATTTTGCAGATCAGTCTGTTGTTGGTCAACATCTGGCAGCTTCCGTGTGCCCTGGCGCCCAACTTCGGCACTATTGTCGTCTGCCGTATCCTTGGAGGCTTGTCGTCTGCGGGCGGCTCCGTGACTCTTGGAATGGTTGCCGACATGTGGGAGGCAGACGACCAGCAGTATGCAGTCAATTATATTGTGCTTTCCTCCGTTGCAGGCTCAGTGATCGCTCCAATTATTGGAGGCTTTGTCGCGACCTTTCTCGACTGGCACTGGAACTTCTGGCTGCAGCTCATTCTCGGAGGATTCGTGCAAGTGCTACATTTCTTCCTGGTCCCGGAGACGCGCTGCACCATCCTGGTTACCCGCGAAGCTAGAAGACGTCGCAAACACGGGGACATGGTCTGGAGTGCCGACGAGCTCAGGGGCGGCCACCGCATCAATTTAGTGCACTTCCTCAAAATCTGGGCTCGTCCCTTCCTGATGTTTATCCGCGAGCCAATTGTCCTCTGCCTGTCGCTGCTCAGTGGCTTTAGCGATGCCTTAATTTTCACCTTCCTGCAGTCCTATCAACTAGTATACAAGCAATGGGGGTTCAACACCATTGACGTTGGACTGGCCTTCATTCCGTGAGTACTGCTGCCATACGTACATGTTGACCCTTGCTAATAATGGTTGCGGCGTGCCCCAGGATTATGGTAGGGTATCTCATCGCCTACTTCTCGTTCATGCCTTGGATTTATCGTCATCGCCAAATCCGCAAGAGAGACCCAGATGCGCTTCAGCCCGAAGCTCGTTTGTACTGGCTGCTTTGGAGTGAGAACCTCTTCACCCACACATCTATCTGTCCCATTCGCTTACTCTGTGCCTCCAGCTGCCCCTCTTGAACCCATCGGTCTCTTGGGCTTTGCGTGGACCAGTCTCGGCCCACCCCTCGTTCATTGGATAGCGCCGATGATATTCTCAGCGTGCATCGCCATTGCCAATGTAGGTCTCAGCTGTTCGGTTTCAGAAACCACTCATACCAGCAAAAATATCTAACGCACCATCACAGTTTGCGATTTACATGGCGACAATCGATTACATGATCGCCGCTTACGGGCCCTATGCCGCATCAGCTACCGGCGGCAACGGTTTTTCCAGAGATTTCCTGGCCGGTATTGCCGCAATGTACTCCATCCCAAGTAAGTCGTGTCCCCTCTTTTTTTCTTAAAAGTGGAAATGTCCTCGGCTGATCCCGAATCTCTAGTGTATAAGAACATGGGAGTTGCGCTGCATCTCGAATGGCCAAGTCTGCTTCTGGCCATTCTTGCCGTGTTTTTCGTTTCGCCCGTCTTCATTTTCTACTGGAAAGGCCCGGTGATCCGGGAGAAGTCTAAATTTGCCCAGGTCTTGGATGCTGACCGGAAGAAAGGCAGAAAGAGGCTTGAACAACGATGTGGCTCTGGCGTCACGGCTCCGGAGGAACGGTATATCGAAGAAGATGCTTGAGCGAGATGAACCTTCCAAGCTCTGGCCGTTTGCTTGCACCTCAATCCATGGTACCATCTTCGTTTAATGAACTTCTTATCGTCCCCCAACAGAGTTGGCAAACGCCATGCTCAGCTAATTCAACTAATAACTCGAATGGACCGTCCCTCGTCCAGTATACTGTTTGTGATCACGTTGCACTAATTCAACCTTGTGTTTCAAAGAAATTACAAAAAGACAAGGTTCCCTTCGATGGCACTTTTGGCCTGGAAGAAACCAATTGCGTGATGTTAAGCTCTTAACTTCTGGATTATTACTGAAAAGTTGAATGCTGATATCATTCAGAGATCACTCATATGTCTGGATCGCTAACCAGCGTCAGCGACGATATTATTTTTCATTTGAGATCTTACCATCATATTTACCATACAATCAACCATAGCTCCGAAAGATTCAATCCGAGTCAATTCATCGTCAAGATTATCAAAATGTCTTGGAAACTCCTGATAGATAGATAGAATAATTGACTGAAAATGCAATACACCCCCACCCTCGTCCATTCTTTCTTCAATCCATGGATCCATGATATGATGATCAATACCTTTCGGATCTCGAGTCCGCATGATGAAAAGTACGTGTAATGAACACTGAACCTACACTGAACCTCATCATTCAAACATATCCTTGTTCTCAAGGCGAAAACGGGAATGTGTTCTTGCGTACCTAGGATTTGTTTCTCTTTCTTCTTTTTTCATTCATCCGGGCAATCTGTCAGGCCATCACTCGACCGACTGTCGAGCCCGAGATGCGAGAATGGGCCATTGGCCATGAATCTACTATTGTTGGCAAGATCTTTCTTGCTTCATCTTTTTCTTTTTTGAAACTATAATACTATATTTCAGTAAGAATATCGTAATAGATGACCCCCTCTTCTTGTCCGCACATTGTATCCGGGATGAGACAATATGATACATTAAACACTAAGTACACCAAGGCCATAATCTGTATGTGCCGCAGCGATCATATCATTTGCCAGGGGGTAGTGCCTTCTCACGGTCATTCATATAATAATAATAATAATAATAATACACTTGATCCAAAATGCAGTCTGTCACTGGCAAAGAGCTAGATAAAACCACTTTTGCAAAGTTCTTTTCTTTTTCCGAACAAGAGCAGCCATGACGGAAAGGACGAGGTCCTGGTTCTGGTACATTTCGTGGGGGTATTCGAATCCATGCCTTAGAAGTGGCGAATGCATGACGCGGAGACTGGTGCTCTTCTCTCCTACACAATCCAAATTAGAGAGAGAGACAGAGGTCTCTTCCGGCCGGTCTGAACACTGACTGGGAAATTTATCCAGTCTTCAATGTTCACACGCTGGTGGTAGTTCGCGTGGTATCTGCTCTGGAGCGTTTGACAGGGATTGGAGTTGGATTCTGGCATTGGGTCAGATGCGCTTGGTTGAGTCCAAGAGAGCACCGCTTGGTGTCGTTCATAATGGAACTGGTGAAGAGACACCAAGTTCAGGTTATTCAGAATGTTGGATGGGAAACGGTTGTCATCTTCCCTTCTTTCGGCGAGGGATAATGCGGTGTGTACGATATTTCCACCTAGATGGGCCCAACCCATATGTGATCTTCGAATGGCTGGATCCGAGTTAGTAACACGCGGCTCTCTGCAATCTATCTTCTTCCGAGAAACAGTGTCAAGCTAACGAGGCGGATTTCACTGATTCCAGAATTCCTGCAATCGTTTGACGGTATCTTCCGTAGCCCATCCCAAAGAAGTTTCTACCCCGCGCAACAAATCAGCTATGATTTGGCGCTCCTCTGCGTTCTCAAGACACTGTCCCACAGCGAGGAGCAACGGAACCATGTAGATGCGGACGGCACCTTGCGGTCTTCCCAGTGCAATACCGCAGATTTCTCGACACCGATAGTCGACCTCTTTGGTCAGCTCTCGATACCCCTGCAATCGGTCAAACGCCGTGCTGGGAGCGCTAACCACGTCCGGAGGCCGATTGAGCGAAAGAGCGAGCCGACCGAAATGATAATGCTGCATGGCCGCCGCGCAGGTCGTCATGCCATAGAAGATCTCCGGGAACGGGAGATGGCTAACTTCGGGCGGCGCCTTGGACATATCTCTGGGACGCTCGATTCGAACACACGCGCGGAAAGTCTCGGGCATGTTCTCGATCCATTTCTGGAATTCGAAGCAGAGCGTCAACCACGTAGATGTTGTTGGGGGTGAGTTGGGGGTTGTTGGAGTTGGGGTCTGTGCCGGACTGTTGCTGGAGGGTGAAAGAGCCCATTGCGCGAGCTGTGACTGCCTACATACAGCTAGAAAGTTGACTACCTTCGACAACAGCCAGATCAATCCGTTTGCTGCCACGTGTTCTCGAGACAGCTCCGCGGTTTCCTGGTTTGTTGGCGCCTGTAGATGGAGGCTCCCTGCCTCGTCGATGGGGATCCCGGCTGCTCGCCAGAGAGCCAAATTCTCTGGATCCAGGTAGGTAGTCGTCCGGTTGAAGTATGACGCTAGGTAATCCAGCCGGGCAAAGTTCCAGAATGCCGCTCTGGCGCCGTGGCTGAATCTCGGTGAGCTGCCCGAAGTCGAGAGCTGCATCTGTAACAAAGAATCAAACAGCGGCCGTATACCCGCGAGATGTCTGCCATCCATATCCGGTCAACCTCAGACGATAGGAGAATATGAGCTTTATGCAACGTACGTTTGCCAATCCTGGCCTTTAGCATCCAGGAGCTTGTAAAAACCGAGAATGGTCACAGTGGCCAGGATGTCCTCCATCTGCTTTGACAGAGCGACTACGGCCGGCGTTGAAGTGGGCGAGACCGGGTTTGCCCGGGCGGCCTGGCGAGTCATCCACTGGCTGAGCGTTTCGATAGGCGACTCAAGGACAGTCGAACTGGACACCGAGGCATATCCATCGGAGATGGCGTTGTTCATATGGGAAAAGGAAAGGTAGTAGTATTGGGCTGCTTTCAAAAACCAATCCACGCGGGAAGCGTTGGGATAGATCTCCATCGTCGCTGGTCTCGAGGGCATTCCGTCACCGATTCGTGATGTTGCTCCCTTCACTCGGCCCAGATGTTTGGCCGCCAGTGCAGCGATTGCATATCTCAGAAAAACATTGTCGATTGCTCGAATAGGGGCATAGACACCAAAGAACTTCCCCACATCGGAGAGATCCAGCCTATGCTCACTTTAGCAGAGCCCCAATAGTCGCAAGGAAGGGCACGTACCAGGGTCCCAAGGTATCTGAGAAATATCTCACGAGGAACGCAATCTCATGTTCAGTCCCTGTTGTCAGTTCAGTAACGATCTCCTGGAACTCCTGCTGCTCACTCCGCTGTGAGGTGTCCCCGGACGATACAAGTCTTGAGTACGGGGGTCTTCGATTTACGGTCACGTCGTCTGATCTCGCGGGAGAATGGTAGATCTCCACGGTATCATTGGGAGATACCGAGCTCTGACCCGTGCTTCGGGGTGAGCCACGCCATTGCTCATCAATGTTGAGCGGGCCGGCGACATTACGCCGGTCGTGGATTGCTTGACCAACGCCGAAGCGCGCTTCAACCGGCATGTCGAGCTCGATTAATGGATCCTGCAGGCCTGCTTGAATGACCCCCGCAGCTACATTGTCATTCTGGACTTGAAAAGTGGATTGAGTGAGCAACTCATTTCCCTCCTCATTATTTCCAGCAGCAACTTTTGGGCTGGAGACGGTCTGCGGCTGCTGGGTCTCAGAGTTTGCCATCTGCCGGGCCGAACTCTGCACTGAGCCCGACCCATGCTTCTCGGTGGCATGCTTCATGATCGAATCAGGCCAATGAACTTATAATACTGCTGAGAACAGCTTACCTTATCTGAGCGTGTGGCACTGCTCGCTCTAGAGGAATGTTCCTGATACGGTGCATAGCGACGCCGTACCGTAGCACCTTGATCTATGAATTTGCGCGTCTGGACATACCCCGGACATTCAACGCCGGCGGCAGCGCATCGCTGGCAGCCCGGCCGTGCCTCATCACACTGCAATATCCACATGAGTTGATGACCAGCGGACAGAACATATCATAGAGTGCGACATACTTTGATATGGCGCTTTTTACATCGTTCGCAAGCTTTGTTGGATGGTACCCCAGGCATTCTGGTCTCGGCGCTGGTCTGATGCGTCTGAACCTCATAAATGCGTGCCGCTTTCTTTCTTCTTCGCGAGATCTACCAAAGGGACATGATGGAGTTTTCCTGTCCACCAGGGGCAGTCAATTGACACGCAACAGTTGACAAGAGGAGTCAAAGAAAATCGAGTGGTTTGGGAAATCTCGAGGAAATGCTTGGCGGTCGAGTCCTCAGGCATCCCTTCCTCGGGACTCCGAAAATGGAAAAGCCGGCGGGAAATGAGGTCATCGCCTGGAGTGACCGCAATCCCAGAGTCTTGATGGGATAAAAGTTCGAGACTGAATTCCCTGCTGTGCGTGTCTGAGACGATAAGAAATGCTTTGCAGTGCATCGTATCTTTCAAGTCAGGCCTGTCTATGCGTGGAGTCGTTCTACCGAAAGTTGTCGCCCATATCCACTGATGGTCCCCAGCAATTCCCATGCTTCGATCCTTGAGATTTGGGATCTATTTTCCATGAGATCGAAGCAGTTTAGCTGACAGGTTTCTAGAACTCTATCTTGCAATGTGTTATCAACTTGCCGTTGCCACACGAGCAATTCGGAAGACTATCCTAATCATAAACCTTGTTCATATGGGTGGTACCTTACCAGCCTTTCATTCTGAATAGCTCTTCAGGAGACCGAGGCATTCTTTATGTCTTCAGGATCTCCCAGCAGTCAATGAGTGCAGTATACTGTGACCTGAATCACAATGTAAGATCTGGATAATTGGAGTCTTCTACAGCGGTTCAATTTGGACCATGATTGTAGATGCTGTTGTTTCTTTTAGGGGGTAAGACTTAAAGTAGTTACAAGTACATCCATCACGTCGTGTCATTTACCTGTGATTAGACAATTATGACGCTTAAAATACTGCACCAATCTCCCTTCTCCAGCTCCTGCACAACCACCAACTGGCAGGACGTCACCAGCACCAAACATGATTTCCCAACAGGATCCAAGATCTCATTGCTTCTCAATCTGGTACTCGTTCTCCGCCGCATACGCATCGACAGACACCTTGCTAAACTGACGAGCGGCCACACGGTTGTTAAACAGAATATCCAACTCTTCAAACGTGCGGTCCTTGGACTCTGGCAGTCTAAAGAACGACCACACGAGAAAGACGGCACAAGTCCCCGCCCAGAAAAACCCCGTCTTTCCATGCCAGTCGGCTTCGGTCGGATTGACCATGTAGGGTTCAATGACATTGCCGATGATCTGCGAGATATAATAGGCAATCCGAGACAGACACACACTCTTACTGCGCAGACGCGTGGCGGACATCTCGGAGATGATGGCGTAGCAGACGGGGCCCACGGTCAGATAATACGTGAGCAGCCACGCGAGCACAAACCCGGCCTGCACATAGCTGCTGGTTGAGCCCTGGCCAGCGCCCGCGGCGACAGCGCCCACGATGACCATGCAGACGGCGCAAAGGGCGAGTCCCCAGACATACAGCGTCCGACGGCCAAAGACGCCCAGCAGGAACCATGATATGATAGTGCCTACGGAAGCGAGACCAAGGCCACCGCAGGAGAATTTGAACGCGTTCGACGACGATAGGCCGGCCTGCTCGAAGAAGTAGGCCGGGGTGCCGCCCAGCGAGGAGCCGGACCAGACCTGCGCCGCGAAGACCAGACACACAATCTCCGTGCGGCGCAGATCGACGCCTCGAAAGCAGTCCCAGTAGCTGGTTCCCGTCTCCGCCTCGATTTCCAGGGCGTTGGTGTGAATCATCATGGCGACGATTTGCTTGATGTTGGCTTGGGACGAGGGCGCCAAGGACACGAGTCTCTGGAGGGAGTGCTCTGCGTCCGAGATTTGACCTCTGCGAACATGCCACCACGGCGATTCAGGGGCAAACCAGAGAATCGCAATCAGAGGCACCGGCCACACCCACTGAATTGCGAACGGGATGCGATAGGCCCACTGATCGGTGCGGTTCACAAATCCTTCCAGCACACCTGCGGCGACCAGCTGGCCCAATGCCCAGCACAGATTGACATAGACGGTTAGATAGCCGCGCAGAACCAAGGGACACACTTCCGATGCATAGGCAGGAGCCATGGTCGCAAAGACACCCCAGGGGACACCGCAGAGGATGAGCCCGATCAGAAGCATGGCAGGCGAGACCGCAAAGAAGAGGAGGAACACAAAGCCAATGATGGAGAGCAAAGAAATGAGAAGAACACGACGATAGCCGAATTTGTGCGTGAGATATCCATTGACAAACGCCCCGAAGATGGCCCCGATGGTAGGCGCGCTGCCCAGAGCGGACTGCCAGGCGCCTGAAAGCTGATAGCCTGCTCCGGGGGTGTACGAGCCATATCGTTTGGCGAAGGCGGGCTGGGCATAGAGCGAAGTGACCAGAACAATGTCGTAGCCTTCCATGATGATCGCGGTCGATACAAGGACAGACCAGATGATGGCCTTCCAGTACATCTTCACGGCCTCGATTACGGTCATGGAATGCTCGGTGGCCGTGGCTTCGCGTCCGTCGTTGTAGAGGCCTTTCACGTCGATGTCGGCCGTGGCTTCGACGTGATGGCTTTCGGACACTTCCTTATCTTGGGCCATGGTGAAGTGCAAGTTGAGAGGACTAGCCTGGATGACGGAGTGCATACAAAGATTGTGAAAGTGAAAGCTCGTGTGGTGATACAGTTGACTTGGACATCAATGGATGTGGAGCCAGAGCTGCCTTTTGTATCGTCGACATATTCGACGGCAGGAGAACAACGAGATTTAGCCTAGACTAGTACTCGAAGGATAGAATTGATGACTTCCGGGTTCAACCAGAATGACAGTGCTTTGAACGCAAACCTTCTGCTGGATAAATGGATACAAAGATCATCACTTGGTATTGTCATCTAGATAGTAGTAAATGGAAAAGTTCCGACCTTATACGGGCCTCCACATTGGATAGCAAAACTGTTCCTGAGGACAACATTAGACTTGACATTGATGCGGAGACACCAAACCACCACAGGACTGAGACTAGAATCCAAACGCGCCAGAAGAGCCGGAGTAGAGCTGCAGAATGCTGCTGAAACTCATTGAACCGATCTACCCCACAGGGAATCTGAATGAGCTGATGGGCCCTCTGGAGCACTTCAAGTACGGAGGAAGTACTCTGTACATAATGTCCACTTGTCGCAGATGCGGGATCCCGAAATCGCCGCCGGAATATGTCTCAAAACGGTATCATTATGTGGGATGCCGAATTCAGTTTTACATCAGTTGTCTTGTCCTCTGATCTCTTTCGCCATTCCTTTCACATGCTAGTTGGCAATTCTTGGTATTGGATGGAAGATGAGCCGATGACCAAGGCTGGCAGATATTCTCGGTAGAAAAAGGAGGAGAATTGCTAAGCTGCATAAATACTAATTTGATGAAGACGTGAAGATGGATGGTAGAGGGTGGCTGCATATCTGTCGTGCATTCCAACCCAAGGGAACAATTCAACTCCTTGAGTCCCCCTGAAGGGTTACATATGGAGATTTCCTCCCGTAGAGGACAAACTACAGCAAATACTACGCTGCAAAGAGGGGTTTCCTCTCTATTGAATGATCGATGGACCCTTTCTGCCCATTATCATCGGCAACTCCGCTGGTTTTTACACAGGGATCATTGACATCCTGACCAGCGATTCAAAGAACGTGGTGCGCATTGTTGCGGGCCCCCCTGAAACCTCATCGTATTTCCTCTTTGGGAGTGCCCCCTTGCTAAACTTCACCAACATTACACATTACAAGGCTCACTGTGGCATCGCTGTTTCCTTCCAGCTAGAGCCCATCATGGATGGTTGCAGTGAAACCAATGTTTGCTGTGAAGCAATGTCACGGTCGATACTCCGTACTCGAATTGACAATTGTCGCCAGCAGCCTTGATTCGTTCTCGCTCGAGGAGGTTGCTGCTGGACAGGAGTCATTTATGCTTGTGCAAAGACCGCGGAATGGGGACTGAATGTGCATGTTTCCTCTTTTACGCGGCGTTATAATCTGCGCTGACTCCTCCCCAGTATCTCGAGCACTCTCACGCAATACACTTACTGTCTGGAGGCCGTGTGCAATGTTGGAGTGCAATTCTTGCAGATCAACAAGAGTGCAGAAGAAAGCAATCAATCGCATCTGGGTGCCTCTGGGCAAATACTCCAATTTTCTGCTCTGTTTTGATCTGTTGGATTTACTCACTCCCAATCCACATGGTCGTCTGTTGACATATTACGCTCGTTTAAATCAGAGAAATGAGGTTCTTCGATTGCTCGACACGGCATCTCAAAGAGGCCTCCGTCACTCTTTTAGCTTCGTCTTTTGTATACGGCCAGGACACTAGGGCATCAAAGTTCGATGTCTTGGATTATGTGGATGCGTTGATTGGAACGGCCAGTGGAGGTCAGACTGCCAGATCTGTACACTTGTTTCCGATCACTGATTCCTATGAAAAGGACATGTTTTCCCTGGCGCAACGTTGCCTTTTGGTACGTGTTCCTGACATGTCTGGAAATCATCCATGACTGACGAACATCAGGCATGGCCAAAGCCGTGGCAGACACAGTGGGTGAAAACCAGGCAGGCTTTGCCTACGACGATCGCATCATCACTGGCTTCTCACATATGCATGATTCTGGCACGGGCGGAGTGAGCATTTAATCTCATGATTTCTGGGAAACTGTGAACTAAATCAGATCGATGGGGATAGGCGGCGTCTCTGGGAAACTTCCCCATCTTTCCTCAGCCAAACTGCGCCGATATCACGGCTTGCAAATGGCAGCTGCGAGATAGAGGCGTGCCGTGGATGACAGGATCCGCGAAGACTCGTCCCGGCTACTTTAGCATCGTCTTGGATAATGGCGTGTTCGCCGAGATGACTGTAACCAACCGTTCGGCATTGTACAGATTCAACTTCGCCAACTCGACTGAGGCGCTCAATCCCATGATACTCGTCGACCTGATTGATCTTCCAAACTCTCGCTCGCACGGCATCGCCTCCGTGGACCGGAGCACAGGACGTCTTGCAGGAAATGGCACTTTCAACCCCAGTTTCGGCATTGGCAGTTACCGGCTAAACTTCTGTATTGACTTCAAGGGTGCCGCTATTCGCGACACAGGCGTGTGGCGGACGAACCAGCCAACCTTGAATCAAACCACTATTTCTGTCAGTTCAGGCGGAGGCGCTGGTGCTTTTGTCAGGTTTCAGGCTCCCGCGAACAACACAATCTATGCTCGAGCCGGCGTGAGCTTTATCAGTGTCGACCAAGCCTGTCACAATGCGGAGACGGAGCAGTCAGCTTTTGACTTTGAAGGGACTGTTGCCGCAGCTGAGTCGGCGTGGCGACAGAAACTGAATGTCATCTCAGTTGACGCGGATGGCGCCTCGACAGATTTGCAAAAGACATTCTGGAGCGGGCTGTATAGGGCTATGATCAGTCCACAGGACTACACAGGCGAGAATCCTCTCTGGCAGAGTGATGAGCCATACTACGATAGCTATTACTGGTAAGACCAATCTGCCCGGGACCTAGAGAGTCTAAGACTAATGTTTTTTGCAGCATCTGGGACTCCTTCCGCGGCATTCATCAACTGTTAACACTGGTCGACCCGCTCTCCCAATCCCGCATGATGCGCAGTCTAGTTGATATTTATCGACATGAAGGGTATCTGCCCGATTGTCGCATGTCGCTTTGTAAAGGCTTCACTCAAGGAGGATCCAACGCTGATGTTCTCCTCGCCGACGCCTACTTGAAGAAAGTAGCCGATATTGATTGGGCGACCGCATATGAGGCCGTCGTGAAAGACGCTGAAGTCGAACCTTCGAACTGGAATGTAGAAGGTCGCGGCGGACTTGTAAGCTGGAAGAACCTCAGCTATATTCCAGAGAACGATATCGATCGTTTAGGAACTGGTCTGCATACGCGCAGCATCTCTAGAACAGTGGAGTATGCTTACGATGACTTCTGCATCGCGGAACTGGCCCAAGGCTTGGGCCATCAAAATGACTACAAGAAATATACTGAACGAGCGTCAAACTGGCGCAATCTCTTCAAAGCAGACCAGAAATCGACCATTAATGGCGTCGAAACCAACTTCACAGGTTTCCTCCAGCCGCGCATGCCAGATGGAACATGGGCATATCAAGATCCAATCCTCTGCAGTCCGCTCCTTGAGCCTGATGCATGCTATTTGAATGGTAACGGGCATGAGACTTATGAAGGAAGTTGCTGGCTCTATACATTGTCAGTCTGCCCTGCGAAGGAGTATCGTATCTCCACCTTAGAAGATTGGTGAATGCTGATTGATACCTTCTACTACAGCTACGTGCCGCAAGACATGGCATCTCTGATCACCGCACTCGGCGGTCCAGAGAGCTACACCTCTCGACTTGACTTTCTCCACGATTCCGGCCTTCTCTATATCGGTGACGAACAGGCCTTTCTCCCAGTCTACCAGTATCACTATTCCGGCCGGCCCGCTCTCTCCGCAAAACGAGCACAATACTATATCCCCTCCCAATTCAATACCTCAGTCTCTGGCCTTCCCGGCAACGACGACAGCGGCGCAATGGGATCGTTTGTCGTCCTGAGCATGATGGGTCTCTTTCCCGTTCACGGACAAGATGTATATCTGATCAACCCGCCCTTCTTCAAGGAGATTAGTATTCGAAACGGCATGACGGGGAAAGTCGCCACTGTTCGGAATGTGAACTTCGATCCGGGCTATAGGAACATCTACATCCAGAGCGTCAAAAGAGATGGCAAGGAATGGACCAATAACTGGATTTCTCATGACTTTTTCCTGGAAGGGGGTGTGTTGGAGATTAAGCTCGGTGAGAAGGAGAGTTCTTGGGGGACGAAGATTCAGGATCTTCCACCGAGTATGAGCCCTTATAAGTGATGATACCAGGGCTCAATGTGGATGATGTACCAATGCTTTGACACTCTATGTTTTTATTCTTTGTCCATATTTTCCTAGGGTCCCTTCCTTCCCAGACGTCGGAGAAGGCGTCGAGTCGGATCTTATCAAATTGAGCCGTCAATGGTGTCAAACAACCAGCAGTGATCAACTACCAGAGACTGTCTTCATTGTAAATTGTCATTCTCGAGCAGGAGCTTTGTCATTCGTCTATGGGATAATTCTCGCTGGACGATTCTTATTTCAAACCAAGCTAGCCACTACTAATGTTCCCAAGGTATTGATCGGTATAAACCTTCGAGGGTGCTGAATTGTCCATCCCAACGCCAATCGCTATTTTCAGGTACTCCGAGGCCTCTTCAGTGATGAAGCAGAGCTCGGAGTTTCCCTCTTGTGTGACATTATAGTATTCCAAGTCTGGTGACAGCATAGACAAGAAAGTATGTGGGAAGATAAACCGAAGAGTCTTTGAAAAGGAGGGCACAAAGGTAACTATCGAATATAGAGAGAAAAGAGAAGGAAAAAAGACAAGCGAATCTCGTAGTCTCATATTTATCTGCGAACTTTTGATCTGACCATGCGCTCGTCAGCTTGCCTGAAATCAAGGTAGTGGTGAGAGCATACTCCTGGTTTAAGATTGCTGGAAGATCGTAAGAGAGTCAAATAGGATGGTCCGAATGGGTTCGCCAATATATCGACCACCAGCCATGCATAAGAGGGCCAGGGGTATGGGGAACGATAGATAGTCTGGCAAGATTGCTAAAAGCCTTACGATGATGAGATTATTAATCAGAATAGGTTTTGCTGTGTCCCATGCGTTTCGATAGAACATGGCCAAGTAACCGGAGGAGTCCAAAACTCTATTCCACATGGGAGTGGCAGTCCGGAACCAGATCTGCCTCGAGTTGTGCGAGGGATTCTTGACTGCACTCCGTATAATAGGTAGAAGGGCTTAGTCACTGGCGCTCTGAGCCGGTCTTTGAGAGGATATAAATGTTCGTCGAACCTTTCCGCAGCTTTGATAATGACATCAACAAATCGATTGATGTGACGGCGATCCTCTGCCCTCAAAGTTGAAATTATATTAGAGAGCCGTAACTCCTTCCCATCAAGACGCAAGAACTCCACCAAATCCCATCTGATACAATCCCATATATGGTATTGAAAATCCTTTTTGGGCTCGAGCTGTGAGACGGACTGATAGGCTCCTGTAAAGCTTCATGAAGCAAAAGGATCGTGCTGCAACCACAACGAGGCGGCATCCATCTGTCTCTCAGAGGCGGTCCCGGCCAGATGGTTGCTCGCTTGAAGCTCATCATGATGTTGCTGCAATTCGATCTTAAGGTAGGAAGAATAGTGATGGCGTGGGGTGACTGTATTTATCTGCATCTAAACCTTTGCCGGGTGCGATAATTGCGAGTTGATGGCGCCGGTTGGCAGCCAAACTTCTGATCCGAACCGGGACAATACGGATACGTGTTGCGCATGGTAGGATTTATCCTAACTAACTCCTCGAATGCTCCTGCAACGCTCCTTTTATTTTGCATGGTGGGAGGGCAGTCTGCAGAGTCACTATGTTTTCCGAGCAGATCTCAACCCCCAATTTCCATAACCCTAGCTAACGAGAGCAAGCTGATCGTGCAGAATACGGTGAATTAGCATCAACCATCAGCTGCTCCATGTGTTTGCTCGTGATTCTTCCGTGTAGGAACAATTGCGATTTCAATTGACCATGCGCAGTGACAAGTGTGGACATTGTGAGTCAGGCTCTCGGACTCTTCCTAATATCTCCATGCTCGTCGAGATCGTATGGATAGTCGTGAGCTCTCAGCATGAATCGTAGTAAATTGCTTGAGCAGGCGAGCCCGGAACGGGGGTGGCATCCTCACCGATGCCTGCAGCTTCGCCAGTGCCTGCTACAGCAGAGGCACCTGCCATACTACTAGCACTTGACAGCGCAGAGGTGCTAGTGGTGGCCATGTCAGTAGCTGAAGCTGGGGACATCTGCATGGGCTGGGAGGCATAGGCACCTTGGGTTGGGGTCCCAGCTAACGCCAGCAGACACCGACTCGCCAACCGAACCAGGAAAACTCGCAGGGACGGGTGTTACCTGTATATGAGATATCCTGTATATAGATCGCACATGACCGAGCAGCATGTGATCAGGAGGCCATATATCACCTCCCGACGCTGGCTTCATTGAGGAAGACCAGCAATCAGTTCTGATCCATGTCAAATACACGCCTGCGAGTTTTTACAAACCTCGCACCCTTCATCTTGACGTATCATTTCGCTATACCAACCCCTTCTCACAGTTCTGATCGCTTCAGGTTTGAATCCAAGTATCAAAGGAAGGATGGCCAGTCGTGGTAGTAGTAGTAGTAGTCGTCGCAGGAGCCGGAGTGGCGGCACTAGGCGCAGGAGAAACAGCGTAAGGCATTTCGACTGTATATAATTCTCAACTGTTAGTGATAACTGTGAATTTCTGCAATCTCTAATTCAGAAATGAAGAAGAGAGCGATACTTATCAATTGAGCCATGTATAACTGATGATGATCATCAGGAAGGAGCGATGAGAGAGCGCCCTAGGGGGACATATATAACATATATAAGCTGACAAGGCCCGCAAGAAAGAAATGATACTACAGCTGTGCAGAACCAGCTGGAAGCTGCGGGCTCGCGAGGCTCAATCGCCATCAAAGGCTGGCAATATTACCCCCTCCACGGAAACAAAGGAGATGACTGAGATTTTTAGTAACCGTGTGGGTCATTCATAAAGCCCAGCTGTAGTTAAACCACAAAGAACATTATCAGACATCATGATAAACCACTTGCTTTGACTGTTGGAAACTATTTTCAGGTTGAGAACCTTTGGATGAGCTGTCTGAATGGATGTAAACGAATGGGAATAGGAGACGTATTTATATTCCTGCTCAATGTCCCTAAAAGCTTAATGGCGGCAGTATTCACCTTCTTGGGGGACTGCGTGTCAAGTTTATGAATGCTTTGATGCAGCTTCGCGAAGTGTCACCATACCTTACCATGCGCGGCAGACTTGGCACTGCAGAGAGTGAATGGATTGATCACCACTTCAACTGTCAAGTCCGTTGATAGACAGTATCATGTCCAGGAAAGAACCCTCTGGGCCGAGTTCACTTGCAAGATTAGTGAATGAGTAGCTGGATGAATGCTAAGTTGACTGTCTCTGAAACAGGACGCTTCAGAGACCAATATATAGGGGCAAAAGTTAGTGGATTCATAACGCTGAGGTTGATGAATGACTGTATCTTAGAAGCCACCAGACATCAGACGCGACAGCTACTATATCTATATCTGATGGTTGATAGGGCGTGAATGAAAGCAACAAACTAAACAGCCCCGTTGATGAGAGTATAATTTCCCAAGACGCGTAAGAGGAAAAAAAACTATGACCAATAAGATGAGCTGGTCCCGACGAGGGTCGAACTCGCGACCTTGGCGTTATTAGCACCACGCTCTAACCGACTGAGCTACGGGACCTTCACAGGATAACGAAACATAATAAACCCACAAATTCCAAATTGGTGGACAGGAGGAGCTGGCCAATATGCCCGAGGGTGAAATGGGAGCAGTGATGCGAATTCTCTCAATTTCACTGCAGTCAAACCTATATATTCTCATTAACGCAATGCATTGGCACAGATTCCGATCCGTTGGTAGACAGGCTCATGAGCCAAGTAGGTCTGGGTCGCAGCCACGATGGTATGGATCTCGTCGACCTCTTCCAGTCCTATCTCGGCGAGTCCATCAGGGACATTGAATCTGAAATAGCGATTCTGTCGATATAGATCCGCATGCTCCTGCAGGAAAGCCTTAGCTGTCGTCTCTGTATCGGTGGCAATGTCCTTCAACATCTTGATATATCCAAGGCAGTCTTGGCGAACTTTCTTGACTGAAGGTACACCCGTCCCGATGGAGACGATGCATCCGAGTCGTCTTTCCAGGACCCTAGCTGACCACACGTCCTGCGCTTCCTGCCACAGAAACAGAACGGGGTTGTTGGCCCCCGTCGCGCCGTCACAGAAGCGTTGTCTATTGGGACCGATGGTGATGGGATCGAAGAAAGACGCAGCGGCGGACGTAGCCCTACCAGCCTCCCATATCCTGGTGACGTTGTAGAGCTCGGAAGAACCGCGCTCGCTCACGTAGCTCCTTAGAGGAACGATGGCTCCGGTGCCTTCTCTGGTGGCGCAAACGAAGCTGTGCAGGATCCTTCATGAGCAATCGTAGTCGATGCGAGGATGTTTCGCTCGATGGAGACTCACACTCTGCACGATGTATTGGTGTCTTTCAACAGTGTATTCTCGTCATACCCCTGCTCGACCAATACTCTTTTCAAAGCCATTTCCAAACTTTTGCTATCAAATCTCTCTCTGATCTTGCCAGAGACAGTCACTGGGATGAGTCTCTTCCGCGTGAACGCTTGAGCAGAAAGCTTGCGATAAGCCTCGATGCATTGCGAGACGCTCATTTTCAGGCGACCAAGCATGATTGCAATCAGTCTGTAGCAATTGTTAGTAAGATGTAACTGGTGACTCTAGAAATACTTACTCACCCTCCGGTACTTGTGCCCCCTATCATGTCGAAATAATCGCACGGCTTGGGCGGGTTTCGTGGATCAATGCTCTCCATGAGCTGCTTCAATATATAAAGTGAGGAAAGGCCTCGAATACCGCCTCCATCGAGGCAGAGGAGGTTGATTCGTCGTTCATCCATATTCAAAAATCGTGGTTCTTAATGCGGAGAATGTGTTTCTGGGTCTTGATCTTCGTCAATCTCCATGGACATCGCGGCCTCTTATATCTTGACAGCTCATGGAAATTGTGATTATTACAGCAGCTTATTGTTTCTTGAAATGCTGGATCAAGGACATGGAGAGGGAGAGGCTGAGGTATGTCATAGCCAACTTGTCTCATCTATAGATAGTCAGAAGGATATTTGTCCAATTGTTTGTTTTCTCAAGGAGAGACAGACGCAAGGGGGTGAAAAAGGATCCTGACAAGCGCTGCGCGCCAAAGACTGAGTCATTGTTGACTGGCGAACGAACAGCAGACTGTTCCTGCGACATTCTGGTGTCACCAGACGACTAAGGATCAGAACGACAGATCTATCTCACTGGGGTCTGTTGAGTGACTTTACCCTGCCATATGTCGATAAGGCCTTGTCTTCGATCCACGGATAGAGTCGGGGTTGCCAATTGTGTCTATGAGCTACGCGCCTCCTTTTTTTCGCGCGCGCTTCGTTGTCAGCACTGTTTAAGAGCACAGAAAAGTAGCTTGATCTATTAGCCTGGAAACGACTTCAATAGTTTGATATTTTGCGAGCTGTGACTAGGATAGAATGATAACGTTATACTTTGTCCAGCATCGGATTGGAAAACCTTGCTGGCCTTCCTGGTGTGATCAAGACGAATTTATGCCAAATTTAGTTCCCATCAAGGGCTCGTTTCGAAGACGAGTTTCAGAATAACCGCCCTGAATGCAAGCACGACACTGGCTGTATGCACTCCAAACGTATGATCAGTTCACGAAGTGTACAGTTTCATCTTTGATTTGGCCCGCATCACCTCCTGTAAAAAGACTGAGAAGTTCAACTTTGAGAGATATTGCCTTCTACGACACAGGACCAAGCAAGCATCCTAACATCAGATTTAGTAGTAAGGATATGTACAGATGAGACATGGTCCCACCAGCTTATTGCAGTTGCAGTTCCTACCCTTCAATTGCGCTGTCATTTGCAAATACTTCATCACACTGGGAATAGGCGTTTTAGGTAGTCGCTGCCCTGATCAGTGGCTATATCAGACATAGGTACAGCACAGTAACCTCTCTAGAAAGTATATCATCCTTCCCACATTATATTCCGTGTTGGAGTTCAATTTGGAAGGTTTTAGACCAGGGTAAAGATATGTCTGCATCAAGTCCAACTGCAGCCAGAACCAATCTGTTATCATCATCGTCCCAGATGAATGCTGTGCTGGGGCCATGCTTCATTGGCTTTTTCCAGAGTGGGAGTCATTGTTCTCATCTGCACAACCCATTTGCATTGAATTCCACAGGTCCGGCATACTGCGACTCATAGTTAAGACTCGAAGGGGGGGGAGGGGGGGGGGCGGTGCGTTGTTTCAGCATAGATGCTGGCAGACGCGGACTGCAAAAGGAGCCAGCCAACTTCCACATTCCATATCATATCTCTATGTCTTGAGGATTGCCTAAGCAACAGTGGAAGCTCATGTCAGAGTGGTCAAAATCATGGCATGACAACTTCGGCAATCCCTTTTCTCTTTTCTTCCGTGCCTGGACAGGTTGGACGCCCATTGCGGAATTGGTGCAGCCACTTATAGTTGACCATGGCTCACTCATAAGGACTATTTATTCCCATCTATTATGGAACTTGTAATCCTACTTGCCCATTAGCAGATGTCTGGGTTGGTGAGAGTGTATCCTTACCAAATGGCTCAAAAACCTGAAGCTATGATTTTTTGGTGAAGGGGTTTGCAACCCAGCTGGACTTGTAGCAGAAGCACAGAAGTGATGGTATCATGTAAGGTCATTTGCTACACGCAGCTCCAGGATCCATGCATTTTCATGCCCTTCAGTAAGATGTCCCTAGTCTCCAGTTTCAAGCTACAAACACATTTCTGACAGGGATTCTGTTGTCTCCAAAGTCTTTGCTTGTTTTCCAGTGACTGAAGGAAAGGCACAGGACGTTGCATAAGATACTAGGAACAATTGAGTTATCTTCTAGAGTGGTTTCCTCCTTAGAATAATGACTCTTAAACTGTAGTGATGAGAAGATAGCAGATTTCTATTGCACCATGCATCACACTGCACGCCGTGGGTAGTATAGCCATGGACAGATATACAGGACGCGCAAGCCAAACTGCTGAGATATACATTACATACTCCGCCACAACCAACAGCTGAGCTCTCCTCTCAATACTACGATCTTGCGTCTGTCGTCTCTTATTGACCTTATACTGCAGACGGGCTCTTTTACAGCTCACTTCTCTCTCTTCTTCTCCTCTCTCACTCGCAATTCATCTCTCCAGCCGCGACCCCATCTCAAAACCGCCCACAAGCAGGGGCTGAACAAAATCCACAGAAATGCGATGAAGGTTCCTGTCCAACCGACTCCAATCCTATCAATAAGAGGGAGGGCCAGTGCTGCCGCACCAGCACCCATCAGACACCGGAACAGATTATTGGCCGCTACAGCCGTCGCCGGCGTATGCCGATGGATACCAACGATCAGAGTGCTCAACGCGCTGAACGCCCCGGTCACGAAATGACCGGTAATAAACAACATGGTCACGGACCCGCCAGCGAGGTGTGGTACTCCATTACCCAGGCGTAGGTGACGATCGCCGCACAAGACAGATATATCAAGGGGAGCGAAATCTGCAACCGAGCCGTCTCGACTGGAAACATGCTGATGTCCTGTTGTCGGTTCCTGATGATCGGGATACCATGTCGGTGTGCATGTTTGCGGAAATTCCAGTCGAGGATTCTGCCTACTGTCCAGCGGGACGTCAGACTCCCGAGACCCAGAGGCAGATAGCAGAGGCCGATTTGAAGCGCGTTGAAACCGAATCTTGATTCAAGTTGGGAAGACAGGGTGCTCAGCACGGCGAAGTAGCCTGCATATAAAAGAGAGCCGTAGAGGAGGATGAGGCCGCCTTCTTTCTCGGTTGCCACGCGAAACGAGGCGATGGGGTTCGGACGACGTCTGCTGCGTTGGAGGACGAATCCATGTTCGCCTTGTTGAGTCAGCTCATTGGCTGTCCGTCGCCTTGCAGACATACTAATGCAATCCCACATGGAGAGGTTCCATTTCGCCGGGCGTACAGAGCCGTCGCCCACGACGTTCCGACACGTTTCGGGAAGTGCAACCAGAATGATGACGAAAAAGACTGTCGAAAATATGGTCAAGAACCAGAAGATTGCTCTCCAGCCAAGATACTCGTCCAGGAGACCCCCGAGGATTGGGCCCAGAGCTGGCCCAAGGGTCACTTCCATCGTTGCATAGCCGATATACTTGCCGCGTTCCGCTCTTGTGACGAGATCAGCGACCATTGCGCTGCTCAGCGCGATTGTTCCACTGCTCCCTGAGCTTTGGAGACAGCGCAAAATCATCAATGCGGGATAGCTGTGCTGTAAGGCGAGGCCGATGTTCGCGCAGATGCAGATGACGAAGCAGATGAGGTATGCAGGCCGTCGACCATTCTTATCGGAATAGTTCCCGATGAAAGAAGGTGCAAGCCCTTGGAATATCTGCAGATTGATTAGAAAGATCCTGAATCAACAAAGAATAATTGCTTACTAGGTATGTGGTGATTGTCAAATTGATTTTCGAATCAGAGACATGCAGGTCTCTAGCAAGCGAGTTGATGGCAGGGAAGTAAATGCTCACAGAGATCGGGGAGATGATCGCTGCGAAGGAGACCGTTATGATGATCGAGATCTTCTTGACTTCGCTGAAAGCAGAATATGGGCGATTGAGGAGGGTATCATTTTCTGTCGCAGTGATCAATTGCTCTTGTTTGGTCTGTGTAGGATCCTCGGGTCGTGTCTGCGAGTTCTGAGCACATTCCGTATGCTGTCGTCTTGGGTAGGACTCGCAGCAGCAGTAGCTTGCTGATCTTGTACTGACCGCGAATTATTGCAAGTCTCCTCTATCATGTCATGGGTGCTGGACACACGTTCATTTCTCTCGGGTCCATGCCAGGACTCGTGCTGCAGTGCACGAAGCTCATGTTGGGATGTGGTTGCAGACTGCAAAGCATGGGTCGAGTCCATCGTGTTACTCAAAAGGAAAGCCTCTCCTCCACAAACACTCTGCGTATGAAAGAAGAAAGAAAGAAAGCACATGAAAAGATGAGACTGCAGAAGTTCAAGATTCTTGGTGATAATCACCGTGAGCTGCCCGCTTCCGGGCCGATTCCGGCATACTGCCATAATCAATCTTTGAAGCCCATGGCATAATATCCAACAAATGTCTTCGTATTGTACTTCATATGCAAGCTCTGAGGGACCTGGAAAGCCGCTCAGTGGACAAGTGACAGTTGACAAGTTAGGGTATGCAGGACCTGACTAAGGAGAGAAGATTGCTGCTGGAGTTGTCTATGATCGAGAAGAGTTCAATGAAGTTGGAATGTTCCATTGCAGCTTTATCACACCCTGAAAAGTGAGACATCTTGACAGAGACGGTGGATCTTGTCATCAGCAAGTTGACTTACGGGGAGGTGACTAGTATATGCGTCTTTAGGATTCGGTCCTGAAGGTCAGTCTTGTTGTAGCCTGTGGCTCGGACGCTCTTCTTGCTCCAGTATTATCGATCAGTGGAGAGCATCAAGCCTAACATCTCAGTTTGCACAGTTGATCTCAGAGCCCAATAGGCGACCATTCGCCGCAGGTGTGACAATTGGGCAAAGCAAATCGCCAATGTAGTCAATCCCATAATTGCATTACAATGAGCGGAGGAAAAGGAAGAAAAAAAGAAAAAAAAGAAAAAAAGAAAAAAGAAAAAAAGAAAGAGAGAAAAAAAAACGACTACTAATCGATCAAGTCTGATGAAGTATGGAGTAAAAATTGCTCACACGCGGATTCGAACCGCGGACCTCATGATTACTAGTCATGCGCTCTACCAACTGAGCCATGCGAGCTGGGTTTGTAGGAGCCTCTAAATAGAGAGCAAATATAAGGCTAACGAACAAGTGATTGGCCTGACTGAATCCTGACACCTAAGGCTACTATATGTTCAGGCTGCAAAATAAGTAATGGAACAGTCTATCTTACTGTACTGCCACTCCAACGAGTCATCGTCCGGACTTAGCCATACACATCAATTTAGACTCTGCGGCGTTCGGGAAAAAACGATTCGGGATGACTTGTCCACACCAAACTTGACAATATGCGTTCCCAGCATACTACTGTCCAATGGCAGAGTCGGCACCATTAAGAGTACTAGTAGCAACCGCCCAGCAGCACCAAGGTGAGAGGAGCATGCGCGTACCAAGGTATTGTTGCAGCATGACTACCTAGGTACTGTCTGTCACTGCTTGGACAATATGAAGATGCGTAAACATGTCCACTGTTCAGGAAAACGGGATATAAGTTGCTAATGGACGGTCACTGACTACTCCTTTGTGCTCGAGGCACTTGACTTGTTGCAACTGGACCAGAAAATGATAAACAAGGATCAATGAGCATGGACTTCATGGATCAACTACCGGACTTAGAGATAGGACTCGACTTATAGGCCTACGCTATGCGACTTTATCGTGAAACACTATGCAGCGAACAGAAGTCTATTTCATGATCATCCTCGAGCATGACAAGTCAGGAAGCACAGTCGTATTCCATCGTTTCAAACTCACATCTAGTGAAATGCTATGGAAGGGTATATCCTCCATCAATGACAATATTCGCACCAGTCATATAGCTCGACGCGTCAGAAGCACAGAAAACATACGCCTATAGCGTGTAAGTTAGTTCCTTGACGAGCATCCTCTATCGTGAAGATGACATACGCCTTTCAACTCATATGCCTGTGCCATCCGTTGTGCCGGAATCATGCTATGCCATTTCTCCCGCCATTCCTGGGGATGGATATCAAGAATGTCCGTGGCGATGAAACCCGGCGAAATGCAATTGACACGGCAAAAGTCCACCCATTCAACGGACAGGCATTTAGCCAGTTGAACGACGCCGGCTTTGGAAGCGTTGTACTGTCGACCCATCGTAGTCAGCCACGAACATGTTCTGTATGAGACAATCAGACGCCCTTCGAGAGAGAGAGAGTAGAGAACTCACCGCCGCCTGCTTCTGAGGCAGATTCACCAACGTCGCACTCACGGACGCCGTGAAAATCACATTCCCATGACCCTGCATCTTGAAGATCCTCGCCGCAGCCTGCGCGGTGTAAAACGCGCCGTCGAGATTGACTTTCATAATCTCGCTCCATTGCTCGGTGGTATAGTCTTCCGCAGCGACGCAGGATGTAATGCCCGAATTCACGACGATGATGTCGAGTTTCCCGAAATCCTTGGCGATTTGCTGGATGGTTGCTTCGATTTCTTGCTGAGAGCCGACGTTGGCTTTGTACGCGCGGGCTGTGACGTTGTTGGCGGATGCGATTTCCGCGGCGATCGCTTCGGCCGTGTGTGAAGAGTTGTAAATCAGTGCCACCTGTTCGAAGGGAAGGTGTCATTTAGCTAAATGCTCTTGATCAGAGGTAGGATCGTTGGTCTAGACGTTTACGCACGTCAGCACCAGCTTCTGCTAACGCTTTTGAAACCTCCAGGCCGATTCCACGGGCACCGCCTAGGTAAATAGAAGACCTGCAGCATCAGCAAGAAATGGATAATCCAAGCGAAACCTTCAAACATCGCTTGCGTACCTGTAATAGCTGCAACTTTCCCCGTAAGGTCAAATGCCTTCATCACATGCTTGTCTTCTGGCTGAGCGAGAACCATGTTGGCGATTACTCTACTCCTGTAGACTACTTCTACAATGTCTATAGTCAGTAAGTACAGTGTTCTCTCGAGCAGGAGCAGTAAATCCTTTTGAACAGCGTGACTCGGAGGAAGAATTTGACACATGCTGTCAAGTGCCAACAAGGATATCGTCATGCTTGCTTTGTTGGCCCCTCCATGCCATCCCCGCGTTTCGGACATCCTCCGTGACCCTGATCCTTCATCCGTACCTGCGTCATCACCAACAGGTACAAGGGTGAAGAAAGAGGCAGAGGCGAGGAAAATAAAATGTATTAGAGCAGGATGATATGACGGCGAGGCCACCGTGCAATCACCATCATATTTTATTACAGAGGACAGGTCAAGCTACGAATCTCAAAGTCGAGGCAAGAATATCAGACAAGTTCATGGACACTGCTAAGAATTACATCTATCACCAGTCCGACTCATCGCAACTGCTACAGCAGGACAATCTTTCTCCTCGTGTACACTAGGCCACCGTTGATGTCGCCGAACCGTAACTTTGGATACTCTCACAATAATTCGATTCTGGCTTCCAGGGGCTCTGATCGCCCGCTCTAGGAGTGAAATGACGACTTCGAGACAAGTGGACGACAAGTTTAAGGAGCGGTGCTCGTCTGCAGGTCACTCACCATCGCGGACACGGGGTGTTACTGCTGTATCTTCCCAGCTCAAGGCGGCTTTCATGATTCGAACGACCAGTCGCGTCATGTTGTCAATCCGGAACGGACATCACGCCGCTTCGGCTTTTGCTGCTGAGAGACACCTGCTGTCTATTCACTATCAGGGCAACCACTCCAACGAACTGCACATTCAAGCCCGTGCCTGTGACAATCATATCAAATATTGGGGATGTTCACATCGGAATGGAGCGCGATGGAATGAATTCGCCGTGGCGTGGCGGATCTTGCCATTCACTATGTCAGCTTTGCGGCCCAGGGGTTGTAATTTGGTTTGAAAGTGGACTTCATAGTAAACCCACGGTGGAAGCTGGTTGCACGTTTCGCGTTTCAGCCAGGCTTCGGCGGCAGTGGGGAATGTGCGACATCCTTCGAAGACCATTGTTGATATGAAGATACTTTTGCATCTGATCAAATTGTATGCCGCTACTCTGGCAGATACTCGTGGCATACCGATGACTCTTCATATCATGCCTCTTTCTCATTGTTTGCATAGAAATTGGAATTTCCCCAGGAAGACCATGGCAAACAGAAAACCGAAGCCCATCTTTTTGAAGTTAGTCTGACATGGCCACGTTTCGCAAACAGGGGATTGAATCACAGAAGGAAGAAAGACAGTCGAGAGTGATCTGCTCGGGCCGAGTAAGAAGCAGCCTCGGATGCGGAGAAGATCCTCTTGTCTATCGTGGTCGTAAATAAACAACACAAAGTCGGGCTAACTCATCTCTCCGTCGGTGGACCTTGGATATCATCGTGCGGAGTAAATTAATATTATTTACTTAAGATTGCTGCATCCACATCTGCAATTGATATCCATCAGTCCCATTGCTCTGCTTATCGTTTCTGATCTCGATTTCATCCGCTGCAGCACACGGTAAGCTCTTTGCTGCAGTGAATGTCTGCATCGAGATATCTCTGATGCAATCTTTCTACAAGCTCTCTGCCCGCTACTGGCAGAATGACCTCAAGTTCAGACAACTCCCGAATCTGGCTTACACCTGCGCCAAAGCAGGATGGTTCCAGGGAAGCGCATTCCTATTCATGACTGGTGCGTCGTCTTTTCCCCCGAGATCAGCCTGAGGGACACAAATTAAACATACTATCTTTCACCAGGGCTAATCAACTATCACTGGGCACATCATCCCGAGGCGTTGCAACTGCCGACCAATAAAGCCATCGCAGCATTAGCCACCGCCATTATGTGGGTGAGTTCTGTGTGGTATTTGCGGAGAGGCGTCAAGCCGAACGGAATCTTGTGTGCGGGAATGGGCGCTCTGCAGGCTTGGGCGGCCTTTTGGGCTTGAGCAATGATGAATACTATATTCATATATTCGAGTGTCAGAGATGTTTTTGATTCAGGAAATGCTTTGCTTTTTGTGTTTGGGTTTGACGGTACGAGAACTGCAACAAACTTCTCGACTCCATGGGGCTTTGTTGCGCAGCCGCTTGAAGGCATTTATTTGAATTACTTCAATCAGAACCCAATCTACAAGCCCAGGAAGAGCTCTGCAGTACTGCTGTATAGGACTGACTTCTGTATACATACATGATCATCCCATCTCAATCACAACTGTCCCGGAAATTGCTTCTCCCACCACTCCGCATCATGACCGATTATCGCCTGGAGACAGGGATGTAGGTCTGGCCTGCTGTAGCCGGTGGAAGAGACGATGCATGCATCCTGAACGGGAGATTTATCTCTGTTATTCTTTTGAAGTTGAAAGAAGAGAATGAATGATACAGGTCCTTTTGAGATCAGTCTGGCCACATTACCCCCAAATCCCGTGAGGATGATCGCCTCTGTGGATTGCGCATGGAGATCCTACGAATGCGGAAATGATGCCTAGGTCCTATGTAGAATGCAATAGGTGATATCTCTTCATTATCCGTTGAGATTTTGCCATAGTGGAGCACTTGGGCAGGATTACCCCCCACAGAAGTATATGAGACCTGGAGATCTAAAATTGAAGCTCTGATATAAAGAGTAAATAAATATACAATTATGTTCCCCAAGTGACTATCACATTGTCCAGGAAGGAATTATCAAAGGTTATTGTTGTTGTTCTAGTTGTTGACGCCATGAGTAACTTGCATACAATGTATAACAGTGCCTCAAACACCAGACGGAGAGGAGATGCAGACAACTTCTCCGTTTTCTCAAGTCGAAAAGGAAGGCCGCCAAGATCGATCTGTTCTACTGTATGTATGTAGTGTGAATCACTCATTTCAGGCGCTTCTTCGAAGAAGCCTCGTCGAATTGAAGCTCTTGTTAACCATTGAAAGAGCTGTAAGCTGCATACAGTATAATTGTGTGACAGTGCCTGCAGCGTGAGGTCTCGCAGACTTGCATATCGGAAGCGCTTAGATGCAGCTCTAGCCTGGGCAGCACTTGGCGGCTAGTCTACGTACAAAAGTGTGTCATTTAGCTTGAACAGTTCGGAGGCTTCCAAATTTGTGCTGAGGTGGTATTATTGCGGTTTCTGGGAAGTGAGAAATTGCAGCCTGCTGTACAGTAGAATATGATGCGAAGGGCAGCAGCCCAACTTGTCCATGGGGAAAGACAGCAGCAAACCTGATCCGGCAAAATGAAGAACCGCATCATCAGGGAAGAAACGAGGGTTAGTATGGAATCAGGTATCTAGCAAGAATTGTTGTATGTCCAGAACCATGAAGCTAGACCGGCTCGGCTGCCTCACCTCGACTTAGGTATAGTGGGTATAACAACGTACAAGCCACTAGAGTCAACCTGGCCGCCACAAATAATAGAAGAAAATATATACAGCATGAAATCATGAAGTTTAGATGGGTTCAGGTGAAGATTTTGAATGGAAACAAGAATGTATGTACAGTAGACGATGACCCGCCATGCGATGGAGATGACCGCCGAACGCCTCATAAATCCCATCGACGCCTTGTCCAGTATGATGTTCTTCATGCATTATCATCAATATCGTCAGCATCAAGGTCGAATTTGACAAGGTTGTAGAAGACAAAACAACTCTATCAATTCAGCTGTGCGGGTTGTCCGGTTCAAGAGGATGACCCGCCTTGGCCGTCAGATGTCGTGGATGACTCGTCGGGAGAGGATGCAGATGAACCAGTCAATAAATTTGACTCAGATCCTCGAACAGCCAGCGTCTCTTCCGGTTCGCGTTTCTCTATTGTTGAGCTCTGGCTGTCTGATGGGGCGGGTGGCACGGCAGCTTTTGGAGCCTCCCCGCGATCCATGCTATGTGCCTCGCCAGATGTTTCAGATATTGACATCGTTTCATTCCTCATCTCCAACGGCCCCAGGGTCCATCTCCATTCGCGACGACGCTTCACACGAGCTTGACGAGAAGTTCGAGGTGTCGCACAGCCAAAGGCACCCGGTTCCAACCCATCCAGAAGCGCTGCCGCACGAACCTGTTTTTCATTGCTGAGATTCTTCCTCTTCTTTCTCTCCGTCTGGGATAAAGGATCCAATGGCCAATCCACCGAATCATCGTCCGAGGTGTTCGACGAACTGGAATATGAATCGATGTCCTCTTCGGATCCGGACTCCCCGGGTGCCTCGGATTCCGGATCCGAGATCAGATCCGAATGTCTCGCTGTGAAGCGTACCGTCTGAATCTCCTCCTCGAGAGGGTAGCGATAGCTGACTTGCTTTTTTGCAGGGAAGAAGACTCGTCGCGGGGTGGAGCCCCCATTTCCGCTGCCGCTGGTAGCGATGGATATAGAGCGTCGCCGCGAAGTGAGCTCCAGGGGCGAGTTGCGAAGAATGCTCCTTACACCGAGCGGGAGCTGATAGGGACTGCTGCTGCCATTTGCGGCGTACGGTGACGACAGCTTCGACAACCTGGTCGACGATTTTGAGGGAGAAGCCGTTGCAGAAGACGGCCAGGGGACGTCGTATGCGTTTTTGAACGTGTTACGAACGGTAGGCGATGCTCCGGCACTGGCTGCAAAAGCCAGTGAAAGTCCTGTGGTAGAGGTCCCGAACGTCATGGGAAGCGACGTTGTCTGAAGAGTGAGTTTCGGTCGTGCGGTGATCGTTGTTCGTCGGTCACTGGTTGCTGCTGCTGCTGCTGCCGACGACAGACTGTATGAGAGAGTAGTCTGCGACGATATTGCCTGTTGGCATGATGAAGGCTGCGAGGCGATTGCAGATGTCATGGTAGATCGACCTGCATCCGAGGTCGAATGACAAAGTTGCGACGCTTGCGATGTCATAGGTATCACCAGCATGGCGCGGAGCAGCCAGGGAGTATTTGAGAGTCAGACTAAGAGGGAGCGGGAGCTAGAGCAACATATCTAGGGTGAGCACTTTGCGCCACCCCAGGCTAAGGGCTTGCTTGTGTTCAAGAACGCCCGCGCCGTGTAAGCCCAGGCTGAGCAGTGGGTTCCGCAAGGCTTTTTGCAGAGCGGGCACAAGATACTGGAGAAGACTGTCCGAAGGGGGAAACGGGCCCTCAGAAGAAGACTAGTTATGAGATCATATCCAAAAAGGTATCTGATCGATGGCGATAGAAAGGTTGCGGTTGTACGAGGGATGAAAAGGAGGGGTTGGTGAACGAATGCAGATGCAGACCAGGATCAGGATCAGTTGGAGAGCCAGCGATAACACAGAATGATCTTCACCACTGGTTGGTGTTGAAATTATACATAAAACAGGAGAACCATCTTTGTTTGATCGTTCAGCATTCATAGATCTCAGATACCATGAGAATACGTAGTCACACCGAGATGGCAACATCAGCTGGTCGTCTTTTTCATTGTACTGACGAGGCAGGAATTTGTCTCCACACTGAAACTATAAAAAGCGATGGATCTGAAGGGCCCCAGTGGGTCGGCTAAGCGCTTCAGGTCCTAAAATACTTAATGGCCGAAGGGCCTGGACTTGTATGGAGTACGGAGGTACACTTAATTTAGTTGGCCAATCATTATGAATGTCGAGTGGTGATAATCAGGCAGTTTAGATGCGTCAACAAAGGCATCGAAAATGACTCACGCAAACTAATACTGTAGAGTCGCGAGATATCTTTCCACACCAGGATGAAAGAAGCGTCTCCCACATACTCAGTATTCCTTTTGTTGGTTTGTCTTTATGAGTCCACACTCACGACCCGCTCCCAGTGTCGCACTCAAGACGAACTCGCTCACATAAGTCTCTGAATTCCTCTTGATCGCTGGATCCCACTCAGTTCTCCCTGCACAGCGACAGCAGCAGCATAGATAGAAGAGAGATGCCTTAGGCACGAGTCCAAGCATTTGAGGGTTAGATCACTCGCCACAACCTGTGCCACATTGATGCCTTAAAGTATGGCGCAGCAGGAACTTTAACCTCAGGCAGCAAACCTCCATATGGTGCAGTATTAGCCCTTTCTGTCATACGTTTCAATTCATTTTCATCTTTTAGTGAGATCTCTCCGACCAACAAAGTGCGAGAAGCCACATTGCGGCGACGATGATCCTGACCTCTTGCAAATGATCGAACTTCAAGTGTCTCCCGCATCCATAAGGAGCGCCTTCTCACCCACAGCCAAGACAATCTGATAATAAAATGAGAATGGCTGCGCCTCCTCCTTCCAGACATGATCACCGAATTATTTTACATTTTGTTAGTGCTATTCAACAACAATCTACTACGCCCGTAGTTCATAGAGGCATCTCACTAACGATTCTGACCCCTGGATCACAGGACTACGACTGCTTCTACGCCTCCGTCTTCGAGGCTGAGCAGCCTGCGCTGAAGTCTCTTCCGCTAGCTGTCCAGCAGAAGCAAATCGTGGTGACATGCAACTATGAAGCTCGCCGGAGGGGGCTGCGGAAACTGCAGCTTATCAAGGACGCGAAGCGAATCTGTCCAGAGGTGGTCATCGTCCTGGGCGAGGACTTGACCAAGTTCCGAGATGCGTCGAAAGAGTTGTACCTCTTTCTCAAGTCGTGTATCTGGGGTAATCGTGTGGAGAAACTGGGATTTGATGAGGTGCGTTGATTGATACCTGTGGTTTCTTGGTCCAGAAACGTCAAACGTCTGACGAGAGCATCTAGCTATTTCTAGACGTGACAGATATGATTGAATATAACGTAGATTTACTAAATCAAAACGATCTGGAAAACTCGTTCTTTTATCTTGATCGACAGGATCCGACGGTTGGTTTTGCATATGATGCTACGAAGTTCGACGGTCCAACGTGGCCGTCTGACTTGGGGCCCGGATCAAACATCGGAACTCAGCCATGCTCGGCTTCACTCTCTCTGCGACTCCTTGTCGGTTCTCATCTAGCCGGTTACCTTCGCAGCCAGCTGGAACATCAAAAGGGCTACACCGCCACAGTTGGGGTGTCCACTTGCAAACTCCTGGCAAAACTAGTGGGTAATACCCACAAGCCTAACAGTCAGACCACTCTTCTACCACCATACATCTCAGACGAACAGGACGCAGAAAGTAATGTCCTGAAATTCCTTGATGAGCATGAGATTCGCCAGATCCCCGGGATAGGTTCAAAGCTTGCTCATAAGCTGCGAAGCCACGTCGGTGGCGCAAATCTAGAATCGGACGGATCCGATTCGGACAAAAAGGTCACAGTTCGCGACGTGCGCCTGTTTCCTGGAATGGGACCGTCGTTGCTTGATAGGATTGTAGGCGGTCCAGGCGCCCCCAAAGACATCGGCATACGAATATGGAATCTTATTCACGGCGTCGATGACACAGACGTGCTCGAGGCGAGAGACATCCCCACGCAGATCAGCATTGAAGACTCTTACGGCAGGCTAGACACTGTCGAAGAAGTGAAGAAAGAGCTCATCGCTCTATCGGCCAGTCTGATCCGTCGAATGCGGACCGATCTGACAGAAAGGGAAGATGAACCTGATCAACCGACCGATACAGGGAACCACAAGAGCGGAAATCCTAGGATCCGATGGCTTGCTCATCCGCGAACACTCCGCCTCTCAACCCGGCCCAGACCTGCCCCAAACCCAGACGGAACGCGCGTCCGCAGTTTCAACAGAATATCTCGGTCTGCGCCTCTTCCAATGTTCATTTTCAGCTTGGATGATAGTGTGGATGCACTCGCGGAGCGACTAGTCCTGGAGAATCTTCTCTCGATGTTCCGCAAACTTCATCCGGAGAAATCCGGCTGGAATCTAAGTCTGATGAACATCGCTGTAACCAACATGGTTGAAAGTGCCGGGGAGCAGAAGCAAAGCAAGGGCCGCGACATCGAGAAGATGTTTCGGAGGCAGGAAAGCGTGCGGAAGGATTGGAAAGTGCCCGAGTTTGACGAGAGTGCTACTCCGCTTCGGTATCAAGCGTCCCAGCCATCTCCGTCATGGGTGAGATCGGATGAGAAGTCCGGTTCTTTACCATCCGGTGGACTAAACAGTCCCAATGGAAAGATTGATCCGAGTCTACCGGATGGCTATGCTGCCGGTGATTACACCTGGGAAGAAAGTGATGAAGACGAGACCATTCCCGGCGTGACCTGCGGCATCTGTGGCGCTTTAATTCCACAATTTGCACAGGTGGCTCATGAATTGTACCATGCAGAGACTATTTGATCTACTGTCATGCATCCTGCAGAAGAAGTGGTCGCGTACTAAGATCAGCTTACATCGAGATCAGCGTAAGGAATCAGAAATTACGTGATGAACCCAGACTCAGGATCTCTACGAAATAAAAATCATCCTAGTTCATTTATTTTTGGGCTCTCAGACCTGTGTTCCTTATCAGGAATACTTGCTGCAGCCAGTACTGGATAGCAGGCCACCCACACCATTAGAAATGGCGTAATCAATAGACGGCGCTCTCATCCCTCTTTCAGAAGGCTCACTGTTGAATGCATTTCTGTCCCCCAAGTCGCTTGCGTCTATTCAATATCCGCCGAATAGACGGTGTCTAATGTACACACACAGAAAATGATCTCTAAGATTGATGGGAAACACGCGTAACTCTGTTCCATAGGACTTGGAAAATGACAAACAACAATCACGTCAAGAGTCCGCCTCTATCCAGTTCGATGTCTGCGACACTCATGAGGTCTGATGAGGATTCAGAGAGACAGTCAGTAGTCCGCAAAGGTCTGCATCAGACTGGCAGTTTCTTGGAGAAACGCCTTGGCTTCTTCTTCGGTGTAGTTCGCGTCGTTGTAACTGAGGGACAACTCGGAGCGGTCTCTGAAACTGTCAAGGCGAATCGACCTGCAAACATCGAAGTGATGGATCAGCTATTGAACATTCTCGGCAGTTCGTAACTGGCAATGAAGGCTGGTTTGAATACTTACATAAAAGGCATATATTGGTTGAGGAAGAACCGAACATTTTGCACAGTCAACACGTTCTCACCCGAACTTGCAACCACCTCTCTCGGAATGAATCTGTCGTTGATGCCGTCGCTTGTGAAGAGCTAATAGCACCTTGAATCAGTGTTTTGTCTCTAGAAAAAGCATGATTTCTATGGAAAGTACTCACTGGACTTGACAGACCACTAGGGGGGATCGAGTTCCTGTATGGAATCAACAGTCGTTAGCTGGGTCTCCAGCAGACAGGGGATACTTTTTCAACTTACGAAGCGATCAATGCCGCAATGAAGTTGTGCACTGAGATAGTAACAGGTAGCAAAGACAGCCGAGTCAACCAGCCATCGTACCCGTCCTTCGCCACTTTGCAAGCTCTCAGAAGATACTCGGACAGCTGCTCCGGGGTTGCATTGGCCACATCGTAGGATTTGATGTTCTCATACAATATCAGCGCCGTGGACTGACAGATCGGATAGTAAGGCTTCATCCCTTGTGCGTACTCGTCTTGCAGAAACCGGCGAGAGTTCACAGGGGATTGTGACATGTAGATCTGACTGTCGGGAACATCAGCAGTTGGCGGGTTGATTTTCAACAAGGCTAGAAACACGGCAGCATGGCCGAGATGCGTGATTGTGAAACCGGCTCCCAGGCGCGTTTTGACAGCGCGAACAATTCTCTCGCTCTCAGAGGTCGAGAAAGTGTGGAATATCGTTCGTGGAATTCCGTGGCCCATCCTCGGCTTCATCCCCCAGTTTTGCTGATATAGTAACTTGTCAGAGCTGCAGTTGCTGGGTACTACATAGCTCGCGAGACAGGGCACACTTACCACAGCGCGGAATGAAGTCCCAACGTATTCTTGACGGAGAGCTTCAAACTTGGGACCTGAAGTTTCTTGGCTGGAATTCAAGAGTGATAACACAGGAGCTCCAAGATTCCCCAACTCTTCTCCCCAGCGTATATCTGTGGAGCCCTCTGTAGAGAGCTCGGAGCCCAAAGTGCGGAAGACATCCCCTGCCAGAACACGAATGCTGATCCCATCGAAGTACAAATGATTCACATGGAACACGAATTCGAGGGCCGTCTCTCTCAGAGCGGTCGTAACATCAGCAACTGGGGCTACTACATAGACCGTTAACGCTCGGGCGGAATTGCTGCTCGCCCGTCTTTGTTCCTCGATTTCCGTTCGAATATCAAGCCCGCTTTGGCTGCTGGCTCGCACTTGAACCGTTTGCTCGGCCCACTGGAGTGCATCCTTGCTGTCCTTCGGGGGACGATATTGAATGAGAGGACCGATACCACCATCCCACACCGCGGTGCATGCAATCTCCGGGTGCTGGAATCGGACTTTAAGCAGGACAGCTTGCAGCTTTTCCCGCAGACCTGCAAGAGTTATCGTGGGATTTTGCAGCTGCACCGTAGCCAAGAGATAGAGATCGTTCTCGCCTTTCACGTTGCTACTCTCCAACCCGACAATGCTTTCTGCGCCATTGGCTCGCCGCTGCAGAACGGACGGATCGGTTTCGGACTTCTGCCATTCAAACGCCTCCGGGACCAGAGGCGGTATTTCTGGGAGTTGCGCATCCATGTTCTTGTTCAATTGATCTTAATTGATTTGGGAGGTGTATCTGGAGAGTGTGAATGTCCCGGGAACGTACCGAAGTCTGCTCAATGGCAACGAGCTGGAAGCACAGTGTCCCACCTTTATAAGTCGGTGAGCTGGCTCGAGGAGAATGGCTGAGACATTCAGAATTGGTTTAACCTCAGGCAGTCATCGTCTGATAGGAACAATTATCCATCCGAGTGGTAGGTGGAGAATGATACATGGGTATCTCAATTGGACGACTGGTCCTTTGTTGTTTATGTCCAAAACTCATTTTGAAGCTATCTAATAGACTATCGAGTCGTATTGGACGAAACGATCAAACTGCCTTGACCTTCTGCATTGTATAAGTGGAAAGGATCATGATAATACAGTTTATCGCTGCTAACGTTAAATAATGATTCGCCGTCGCATTTGGGGGCCGGAGTTCCCAGTATCCTTCCCGGATTTTCGGGATCACAGCCAACCGATTCTGGTAACCCCAGAAGATAGACTGGCCGCGGCGGACGCGGGAGTAACTGTCGAAGTTTGGCATATAGAACGCCGCCAAAGCAGCCCAATCGGCCAGCATTCCCGTCAGGAACGATACCTCCTTCTCTGTCCGGGAGATGGAGATGTGGTAATGCGCTCCAACAGTCGCAAGCTTCTCGAATGGCTTGGGGTGCCGTGCAGCCCGTGCTTGTTACAGACGGCTGGTAGTGACACACTCTGAGAGAGGTCCAGTCCGGGTAGAGCTCGTCGACTCCGCAATTGATCTCGTCCACCATCAGACTGCCATGGACCAACTGCGCCCAGAGGAGGGGGGAGGGTGTGTTCAAACCGACTTCCCTGCTGCTATCGACAGAGCGAACGGCTTGGTAACGAGGCGGGCACACACCACTCCCGAGTATTCCACCCATTGCAAACGAACGAAGTCGACAGACTGGTTGGCTTGGAAGAACGCATGGAGTTTGTCGATGGCGGTGCCGTCCTGCAGGCGTTTCACCTCGACCATCTGTGCTGGATATACATAGATTTGGCGATTGTACGGTGAACAGACCAGAGTTACGCCCTGTGAGATACGGAGCACAGGCTACAGCATATGTTACGTAGCTGTGCTAAATGTGGGCCCATAGCAACATATCACCAATCTTTGTTCGAAGTGGTACTCCGTACAGTACGAGTACTACTGTTGGAAAGGGAATGAAGCATCTCATCCCACGTCAGCATCTCAAGGGAGAGCCCCGTTTTTCTAGCAGTCAGATCGGCCTGAACGATAAATCTGCCAATCCAATAATAATTCCATGAGAAAACTCTCGTGGATATAGTCTGAGACAGCTTTATTAATTAAGTAAGCTCGAGGCCTTCTGCTTAGAAATCATGTAACGTAATCCACCACCGAGCGAGACACCCCTTATTCAGCTTCCCACTTTTCATCTCATAACTCACCACCAATCAAGATGCCACCATCAAATGAAATTACAGCTGATTCTGCAGCTCAAAAAGAAGAGCGTCTTTTATTGCAATTGAAGCTTATAAAAATCATCAATTTTCAAGCAAACGAGCAGCAGCAGCATAATATGATGTGCCATTTTCAACCCTCTGCCACCAGCTCCATGGGCATACTGCTCGCATTGATATTGCAGTAAATAGTCAAAAACTTAGTAATATTAAAGAATCTTCTCTCAAGTAATAGATCCTTGATATAGATGAATAAGGCCTACTGCCATTACATACTACTGTATGCAAAATGGCAAACCTATTACTATCTGATTGTGTAACGGGCTGCGCCCTTAGTCGGGCTCGGGCAGCGCCCTCGCATAGTTCTTGCGCTCACGTCAGCACCTCACGTGCCAACACAGAGCGAGCGCGCATAATTGCGCACCTGCTGCGCAACCCCTTTTGGCTCCTTAGCGAATCCTTCTGGTTGCTACACACCCCCAAGCGCAGCCTTCAGGATCAGTCCCTTGACAAATTGCAAAGGCAACACTGCATCAGTTGGTCTAAATTAACGTAATCCACTAACTCCGTACCGAGCGGCGCGAAAAACCCCCTTTCTCCGCAGAACAGCATATTCTTCTCATCAACCACCCAAAATGCCACCAAAAAAAGCAGATTCTGCAGCCCATAAAGAAGGGCGTATTCTACTTGCTATAAAGGCCTATCAAGACGGTCAATTTTCATCTATTTCTGCTGCAGCTGCTGCATATGATATTGCCCCTCGAACTTTGCAGTATCGGCTTCATGGACGCAAGGCACGTACAGAGATGATGCCTAATGGCCAGAAGCTCAATAAGATTGAAGAATCTTCACTGAAGCAATGGATATTGGATATAGATCAATGAGGCCTGCCACCTTCACATGCCACTGTACGCAGAATGGCGAATCTACTACTATCTGATCGCAAAGGCAACAGGGATCCAGCAGTATCAGTTGGTGCAAATTGGGTGACCCGATTTATTAAGCGGCATG
>JSYV01000859.1:0-117689 GCA_000787455.1 Evansstolkia leycettana | reverse complement strand
TATATATATATATATATATATATCGATGTGGTGCCAGGGCGACGAGATCAGTATCTCTGTTAGATACAGTCATGATGATTGCTCTGATTTCTATCTTCCTGTCCTCCCGAGAGAAGACGGGAATGCAAATATAGACATATATACATATAGAAGCACAATATATATGTAATGTATATCCAGGCAAACGTCTGGATGATACAGAAGGGTACGAGAAATCGTCCGTACATGACAAAGGAAATAGAAAGATCGCTTGGTATATCATGAACAAGGGGAATCGATCCCTCTCCATGAAGATGAATATAAATAGACATTAAGAGATTGTATACTGACAATAGCGAAGAAAAAAGCGTATTGGCAGAGAGGACGTAAATCGCGTCGACGTTAACCTCAACCCTCGAAGCCCGTTGTAGAGGGGGTCCCCGTCCCTAGAAATCCCAGCGCATGAATATAGCCCTATACAGAACAGAACAGAACAGAAAGAAGAAAAATTCTTCTCTTCGAGAAGAGGCGTCGGCAAGTCCGTCGTGATCTCTCACCTCCCCCACATCCTCCTGTTGGGAGGAGATGCCGCTTTGGTGTCCGGTAAAGAGTCCTTGCTCGACCGCTCACTTTCGCCTAACGGATAAGCCGGTTCGCTTGTGATCTCAATCGTCGTGTGTTGGTACACTTTGCCCATGGCTGTCAGCTCCACCCCGGAGTTCTGGACGATATTGTCCGTCGAGCCATCGCGGATGGTCGTCCCGTCAGCCAAGTCGCCGCTATCGCGTATGTTCCGACTGCGCAGCACGCTGATATCCGTTCGAGTGGCTTTCGGATCGGCGGTAATGGTCGCCAGATGGTTCCCGTTCTTGCGGGACTTGCTGTTTCCGAACCGGTCGTAGCTGCGGTCGTGGCTCGGTTCGGAGTCGATGATGAGGTTGCGGCGGGTGAGCGTGTAGAGCGTGACGTCGACGAGACCAGAGCTCGTCATCATGGTTCCGGCAACGCAGAAATATGCAAGGCTCGGGGTATGGCCTTGCGCGGTGGCCATGCGGCCTGCGGCGAGAGGTAAGGAGAGCACGATGTATGCAATGGGATAGATCACCATGTAGCCGACGACACGGCGGAGGCGCTGCAGGCTTTCGGTGTGGCTGCTTCCCAAGATGGCAGATTGGGCGATCCGTCGACGGAGCTGGAAGAACATGATAGTGTAGAGGCAGACGGTTCCGAATTCTGCGAGGAAAATCCAGAGGTAGTGCGTGTAGAGGCGGACGGATTCGTATTTCGAGTTGATCCAGCACTGGAGACGAGCCTTAGAACAATACTATATTGCTGGCGGCGAAGGGCAAGACATTAGAAGATACAAGAGGAACTTACCCATGCACCCGACGGAACGAAGACGTCTCTTCCATGAGTCGCAAGCGGGATGGTCACCAGGATACCGATGAAGACCCAAATACAAACGACCGCGGCGACAAACGTTCTGTAGCTGAGCTTCTTGTTCAACGTGACCAGCAAGAAGGTGTGGACGGCAATCGCAAGCACAAACAGACCACTGCCGGGGTCTCCGACTTGCAGCCAGAATCCTTGGAGAAAGCATGCCCCGGAGTCCGAGGTGATTTTGTTATCTGCGATCCATTTGACTGCGATCAGGAAGGCCAATGCTTGTTGCAGATCGGCCAAAACGAGATTGTAAATCAGGATGATGTACTGGTTGTAACCGATGTACCGCGCATAGTTGGAACGCCAGAAGATCAACCGGTATGTGATGAACACCAGGAGACCCGAAGTCGCAATGGTTGACAGGGCGGCAAGGAGAGTGACTGCGATCAATCCTTTTCGTTGAACGCTTGGCAACGGCGAGACGTCGTATTGAGAGATGTCTGACCGAGACCAGAGAGTGCTGCCCGCGGCATCTCGCTCGGAAAGTAAACCCAACAGCTCGACAAGACCCATGGCGATGAGTCGTTCTATAAAATAACAGGACAGTTCACGACCATTCCTCTTGACCTCGGACGGTCGAATGGAAGTTCATGGGAAAGGAAAAGGACTCAGAAACCACCTTATACTGTGGTCAAGATGTCTCCGACTGAAGATCCCCGCAATATCCCAAGATCTCAATCCAAAGCCCGGTGACTCTATTTGGGACCGATCCAAACTTGAGGCTATGGAAGCGAGTGAAGAGCGCATTCGGTCAGGGGGCAAACTGGGGATCCTAACGGTGTTGATTGCCCAAAGAGGACAAAATCATTTGAAAGAACAACAATCGAAGCCAGAAAGAAAGGCATGAACGAGATTGGATTGGAGACTGCCAAATCTAGAGTTTCGCCGGGCCATAAGGCCACTGGTCCCTGAGGGAGGCTTACGTGGGAGAGAGACTTGCTACCTGTTTCATCACCAGCATGCCATTGCTTGATAGGACTATTGACAAGACGCCATCATACCGTTCGTAGACTGACAGCCGTGGTGGCGATTGATCCACTGCGCAGTGCTACCGACGGGGGGTACTCACTGGCAGTGTTGACTCTTCAGTCGCACGGTGGCCGTCACAGGCACGACTCCATATGTCGAAGAGATTTCCGAGGCAAATGGTTCGCTCTGGTCTCAGTGGTTTCTGACAGGTACGAGCTGCCAATCCCTGCTCGCTTCAGCAAGAGGTGGATGACAGGTGAGCCAGTCCTGCCTCGTGGGGCCTCGACGGCGTCCACCAAATACGATAAAACAAGCTTACGCTAAGCAGGAGAGAGTAAGCACTCCACGCTTTTCTGCCTCCAAGACATGTGCCTGTAGGCTGTAAGGCTCAGACAATGGTCCAGTGGCTGCGTGTTTCTAGAATGATCGCGACTGAGTCGTTGCTGTCTCGTAGGAAGAGCTAAGATTATTTCCATATGGATGCACAGCAAACGCGACCCTTTCGATGCTGTATGGCTCGATTGGGCATGGCACGGCGTTGGAATAATGTAGTACGTCGTCGGGTCCTCCGTACTCTGTGCTATCAAACAGAGTGGTTCCAGCGCACAATCCGGCCTGACGCAGTTAATATTGTCCGGGTTATGGAACCCTGTGGAGCCAGCATAGATGATCTTTGGAAAGTGACGGCCAATTGACCCAATTCGATTGTCGCTGAAGGAGATCGAGAGTCGAGACAGGGCGCTATTCGAGAGGGGCACTCAATATGCCCCGCTCATTTGTCGATCGTTTTACAATATACGTGCGCGGCCAAATGATTATTATGATTACTGTAAGCATGCGGTGTGCCTTGACCGTTAATCCGTTAATCAAGTAAGCTCTCCAGGCAATATCCTGGGATGCGGCACTCTGCATGTCTGGTTGACGGCTCTTGTAACTGTCCTGAGATGGCCCGTCCAGACTCATCCCGCACACGAGGGGAAGTTCCAAGGTTCTGCTCTCGTGTTCCCCTTTGGGTTGGCAGACTCGGCCTGGTGGGACAGACGGATGCCGAGTGTCGTGCATCTCCGTCCCCCGTCGAGTTGAGACTCAGACCCATCCATGATCCCGTCTGGATATTTGCATAGCATACTACTACATACTCCGATAGGGTAGAGCAGGGAGAACTCCAACATGGCCGTTGTCTGTCATCTGCGGCGATCAAGGCACCTCCTGGTCCCCATCAGAACGGGATCGTCGCTCAAGGTGACACTGTCGTCGTGCTGATCCGCTCGTACTAGTGCTTAGTAGTAGGTAGCTACTCGATAGCTGCGAGAATCATCGAGCTATGCTGGAAGGAGTAGGGAAAGAGGTTTATCCCATGCATCCAAAAATGAACGAATGATGGAGTTTGTCCGGGAACATAGAGCCAATTATGCCCGCTGCATGCAACAATGGCCGGATGGTGTAGTTGGTTATCACGTATCGTTAACAGAAGAGCCTCTCCTGATTCCGATAAGGTCCTGGGATCGAACCCCAGTCTGGTCATCTTTTTTTTTGCTTTTTCTCTCCACGTTGCGCACTAGCACTAGCCAGGATAGACAAAAGCAAGTTCGCATTCTGCCTGTCATATTGCACCCCGGTCCGGTTCTCGATCGATACGACACTCCCTTTTAAGGATATACTCGACGAACTCGAACTTGGAACGTCGATCCTGTTATAAAAAGCACGGCAACCATCCCTGCCCTTTCACAGGGTCTCGCTCAGGGGGCCAGATCCAGGTACGCTTTAGACCTCAACCCTTTCCAATAATGTTGACCAGCAAACCAATGCCTGTTTGTTTCACTTACGTACTCTCTGGCCTGCACTTTGTCCCTGTGGCACTGGTAGTCTAAACTCTACTCCCTCCGTCCTGGAGAACTGACAATGTGACAGTCCGCCACAGGAAAAAAACCCGCCTCGCTTTGCATCGGATAAACTGAATGTTCCAATTTCCCAGACATGTGGGCACAAGCCACGGATTGCCACCAGCGGAGAAGACTCCAGGCTGCAAGAGTCCAGAAACACATCTCTTTCGGCTCGTTTTTCTATGCTCTCGCTGACTTGCCCTTTTCATCTCCAACTCCGTGCCAAGTCGCTGATCTGTCACGAAGCCTCGAGTCAAACAAGGTTCATGCGAATCTGCCATTTTTTTTTAAACTTTCTCTGACGTGCATGCCAATGCGCTCGACTGCTGTCGGACCCGAGGTACACACGGAATACAGTACTGCGGTATACAGTATACCCCTGAGGAATCAAAGTAGGGGATGCAGATTCGAATGGCTTCTTTTCTCGCATGGCAATCGATGGTAAATGCCGGCTCGGCAGTCCTCGAATTTAAACTCCAAGGAACGTGCTGGTAAGTGACGCCGTCCAATGATACCATGCAGTTGATTAGTATCGGTCTGAGACGAGACTAGGTACGTACATGCGGAGCACATTACTTATGCACTGTATGGAGTACTCCGTAGTTAGCATCCATAGTCCCATTTGCATCTCCGCTTTTGGAGCCTTCCAATGCCCTAAACGGGAAACTGTGGACATTTATCGCGGTCAGCAGCAATGGAGTAGAAATGATCTACGAGTCTACGACCAGGTACGAATGGAGAAGAGAAAGAGTGCGAAATAATCTACATCATACCCAGAAAGGTATTATGGATTCGATATACGATGCAAGCGCAAACACGATTCATTATTGCCTCCAGTTGGCATTTACAAGTTCCTCATTTGGACGATTTGATAGAAATCCATTGCCACGCAGCCACTCGCAGGGGAATAACTCGTTCAGGGTAGAATGGATGACCTTGCCGAATCTCCTGCGCAGAAGGACTGATACAGAAGATATGAATGACAGACGAATGTGTAAATAATACATATTTGCAAATTCCCACGAGTGCCTAGATGCGCTCTATCTTCATGCTGTACACGTTTTTCTGAGATCCGGCCATCAAGTGCTTGAATGTCTTCGATGGTCAAGCAGACTCCAACAGTGACACGGTTGAAACCTGTGGTTTCACACAATTCATTCCAACGAGACAGATTAAAGGCTCTCTGCTCTGTAGAAATACAATTGGAGACTCCAATTATCAAAATCAGAGCATGAAAATGCTAGGAAGAACAATCAAGCAATACTATGCTGTCGTATGTAGATTCGTCTCAATTCATTCGTTCGTTCGTTCGTTCCGAGGTCCTCTCATGAGAATATCTGTAAACGGGCAAAAAGGCAACACACACATGCGAGTAATTGCTAGCTAGACAGCCAACCAGCGCAAAGCATCGACAATGAATGGGGTATCAGCTATCAACAGACCGTATGGAGACTTCCTGCCGCGTGATAATGACAATAGGAGACAGAAGAGAAAGGCAATGCAGACGGATCTTCCACCCAAACCGCCGTCTTCTTGACACGTCAATCCGCAGATCCCGATGTCATCGCCGTCGGAATCCCCTTCCATCACGATCCCGTCGACTCGCCTGCGATCGGTCTTCTCCCTCATCCTCCTCCTCCACAGGTGCGGGTGTCCGTCTCTCACTGCGTCTCTTCGGTCGTCTCCTTCTATTCGAGCTGATATTGCTCGCCGAATCATCAGGCGCCAACGACCGGTCATCATCGATTCCGTCATCCTCCGTGCAACTCTCCCAGTGTCCCAGATTTGACGACGGGGTTCCGAGTCGAGCTTCGACAAACGAGCCACGCCGATGTTGATTAGCGACCGATAAACCCGCCCCGCGTTCACGCAACGCCCGCCGGACGAGCTCGGCCTTGCAGTGCAGAGCTTCGAAAGCATCCTCCAACGCCTCCATGGCAAGAAAGATCTCGCGCTCGATTTCTGCCAAGGCGGCGATTTCTGTTTCTTCGTCCAATGCAATGGGTCCACCGAAGGACGCTGGAGTCACATTGTTCACGCCGTATGGTTGACTAACTGGCCGGCTGAAGCTGCCTTCCATACCGTGGCTCGGCGTAGTCCCGCGGGAGATCCCACTGGCGGAGAAGGGCGTCGTCGACCGGCTACTCCATCTCGGCGGAGCGGATGCCGCAACGGCGGGAAGAGTATCCTCGGCTCCACTGCGCAGAAAGCCATCAAAGCGACCAGAAACCAAAATCTCCCATTCATCGTTGCTGATGGCGGCAAGGGTCGCTAGAACGTGATGCATGCCGGGATTGTTCAACATGTAGATCGCCGTTTCGGAATCTCTGGGCAGCGACGGCAGTCGATATAATCTCTGGATAGCCAAAGCCGACGAAGCGAGCGCCAGTGGTCGAGCGCGAGGCTGCTGGATCTCCGATCTGGGGACCGGCGTTGAAGAAGTGATACCAAGAAGCGCACAGAAAAGCGGCCGCTGCTCAGGCCCGAGATGCGTCAACATGGCAAAGGTCAGGGTCTCGTCGTCTACTTCCTCGGGAGGGCTGGTTGCTTGCTCTGTCTGCTCTGAAAGCCATTTGTCGACAGCAAGCTTGGTTTTTCGTGACTGTCTGATGTAGTGTTCGCGGTATTCTTCTGGAACATCAATGTCGAGCTTTTGCATCGGAATATGTTCTTCGCCCGATAAGCCAGGGTCGATCACCGAGGGTGCGATGTTGAACGGTGGCCAATTAGGAAGTTCTCTGCGGCCAGACACTAATTCCAACACTTCGCCCCAGCTTACTCCAGATGCGCGTTCTTCTGGCTCACCATCATCCTCGCACATCAGGCATTGGCACGATTCGCACGAGATGTCGCGCGCAAACACCGCCTCTAGCCGATCCAGCAGCCGACGGGCGACTGATCGATATCCTGTTGCGACCGCCAGAGAACCGTTCTTACTCATGACCTTCTGATAATCGTCCAGAAGCTGATTGAACGGCTCGAAAACTTTGGCTGCCGCAACCTGGGGTTGGAGGGAGTGAGGAGACGGCAAGTCTGGCTGACCAGCAGCGAGCAGATTCTTGGGTATCCGGTCATCTAATCCACCGTTTCGAAGTAGATAGTCCACTCTGGGGATCGAAACAGGCACCTCCGGCGGCGGAGGTGGAGGAGGAGGTGCTCCGAAGCCTGCATTGGTTATGGGAGGTTGTCCGTAATCGAACGCCACATCGACCAGTGCAGGTTCAGCTTGGCTCTGGCGATGAGACATCGACGACCGCATCTGGGTCCGAGACGGAGGCTTCTGTGGAGGAGTCATCGGTTTCTGGTAGGTCTGGTGTTGATTCGGTGCAATCGACGTAGCGTCGGAGTCATTTGTTGATTCGGAGGCTACATCTCCAGCGGTGACAGACGAGCGCGACGGAGACATGGTGGCATGGCTCGCAGACCTCCTGGGCAACTTGGCCTCCTCCAGGATCTTTGATTTGGATGTCTTGTGGCTGGCGGTCCGTGACGGGGTGTCCTTTTCGTTCTGCAGTCTGGACTTGACGGGGGTGTCTGGTCGAGGAGTTTTGCTCGTCGACTTGACTTCCTCGCTCTTTTTCACACGTACGCTCGAAGATGACTTGGGAGACTCAGTTCTGATCTTCATCTTAGTTTTTCCATCCCTGTGTTTTCCATCCTCGGTCTTCCCGTCCTTCTCTCCGACTGTGCTACCCTTCCGCGACGACGGCTGGTCGACTCCCGTCAACGGCGGACTTGGAGGCGCATGATGATTATCGGCGCGGTGACCGTTGCCGTTGACTCTATCCTTCACTGGACTCTCTGGTCTCCCCTTACCGCCCTCAGTCAGATCGGTGGGGTCTGGTGTGGGTATGTTCGGCTTCCCAACCACCTCTTTGCTATGGGCCTTGGAGAAGGTCGGATACGGCAGACTGGACCTCGACTCGAGGAAGGAGGCAGTGGCCGGCCGGCTGGCACTGTCGAGGCCCGGCATGGAGGACCTTCGTTTGCGCGAACGGCGAGAGGTAGAGGTGGATGTTGTGGAGGAGCGTGCCGCGGGGATGCCGCGGTCTCGATCCGTGGTTGAGTTGCGGCTCGTCCGTCCGTGGGACGAGCTGTGATGTTGTTCGGAGTTGTTGTCTTTGGATGAATTCTTGTTCTTGGTCTTTGTCTTGGAGGAGGTTGTTGACTTTCTATCACGATCTCGGTCATTAAATCTCACTGGAAACATGACGCATCGGGTGGCTTCCTGAGAGACGTAGACGACCGACTCCCCACCAGTCGTTTGTTTCTGTTAGTTACCTGTGAAAGCTCCCACGTAGAACTGATCGCAGTAACACGCGAAGGCTATTTATTGCAAGCAGAAATCGTGTCGTTCTCGTTCACTCGTCACGTTCATGATCGTCTGGCGCTTAGAGCGCGTTAGAGGAATGCAGCTGTCACTGGTTGGATGCCAGTTTAAGGCGCTTGTGTCCTCGACCGAGAGAGCTGCAGCGGGGGATGCGGCATCCCGTCACGCACGACGGTTTGGTAATGTATCAGAAAAGAAGTAAAAAACGACACAGGTAAAGACAGAGAAGACAACAACGATAAGGGTTAGGAGAAAGGAACTGGTAATTCTCGATGCTGGGCTGGAGGGTCTCTTTGCTTTTGGGGGTGAGAAATAAAGAGCTCGACGGTTCTCCGAGTGTTTCCCCGCGAGAGCGGCCCGCTGTTTGGCAGGACAAGAAGTAAAGCGAGTCAATAATAGGTATTATCGGACTGTCGTGTGAATTGTGACGTGTTCTGGTCGAGTCCGTTTTTCTTGTCTCCTTTGTCTAATAATGCAAGGCAGCCCAACGAGGACGACGACGCCAGGTGCCTGAGGCAGGTCGGAATGTCTGGCCGGATGTTGCCTGACTTTGCCTGATCGACACGGCATCCAATGAGGCCTTAAGGCACTCGCTTCCAGACCGTGGCCTGAGGCAGAGAGTGTAGATTTGCAGCGATTCATGAATTACTTACGAGTTATTAGTATGTGTTGATTGCACTGGTTTGTTCTGATTTATTGCTGCACCTCGAGTGCGGGTATCAAACATGATCCTAGTATTCTATGTACTTCGTGACAATTCAACCCAACTTGACCTCAATGCCCAACTCGCTCAAATCAAATCCCAGATAGACCACTCACTGCCAATGAATTACCCGAAATCGACAGGCAACGATATTACAAGCTCCTGACAGGCTCTAAAAACCATTCGCGGCCTTCACAGGAGAAGTCTCCAACACCCAATTGCCGTCTTCCTCGTGAGCGATTCCTCCTCTCCGAGCAGCACGCATTACCTTTTCGCTGGCCTTGGTCCGTTCTCCTGTCTGTGGATCCCAAACCCATCCTTCCTTCAGCCACATCCATGTCAGGTACGCCCGGAGCTCCTTGTCCTGTGGCAAGACAGACTTCCATTCCGGAATGAAATCAGACGGGGCCCCCGTTCCCTTCCAGTCGCGTGCAAGCCCTCGCAGTTCATCGCGACAGAAGATGCGCCAGCTATCTAAAGCGTACGCCCCTACACCAGGTAGGTGTGCAATCTCCCACCCTACTCGTGCATCGTTCTCGTCAATGCATTCCTTTGGGCGGATGTCTCGTCCGTCTAGTCTGCGAGGGTAATGCAGTTTTCGATAGCGTTTCCCTTTTGTTAGCGGATGAGCAAGCCAAGTCCGTGCCAGCTCGATGCACTTCCTTGCCCGTTGATTTTGAAACCCCAGGCAATGAATCATCGACACCAGATCAGACAGCTGCGCAGATGCCATTGCGTCGATTGTAGGGTATCGCTCGAATACCTTGAACAGCACAGGGAGGGCAACGCCGCCGCGAGTCCTGTTCAGGAAGATGGTAGCAATTAGAAGACGGAAGGGATCGTGCGCGAGTTGCTCTTGGACCAAACCGAATGATGGGGCGGTGATGGGCGGGAAAGGAATACATGACCCTGATGCGGCAGGAAGTTTGGGAAAATATGGGGAAATTTTGACAGCTTTGGTGCGAGAAGGTTTGAGATGACCTTGAACAGGGGTCTTCAGAGGAGAGGCAAGCTTCGTCGCGGTTTTCGTTGGAGTGCTGGGAGTTGGTGGTGAATGTTTTGGTGATGTGGGAGCGGACCAGTCTGAAGGGCGATTGTCTTCAAAGTCGCTTGGGACGTCACTTAATGATGAGTCGGACGAGAAAGGATCATCTGGTTTATGCACATATTCTTGAGTACATTGGCACGGCTCTGAAACGACCGAAGTAGCAGCGGGATCAAGTCCTTTGGATTGTTCGTCAAGGACCACTGCTTTCGCAAGACCCTGGTTACCCTTTTGAACGCGAAAGTATTCGGACTTCACCTCAACGCTGGCGGTCACGCCTTGCGCATCACTGGTCTTCAAAAATCCGAGTCCCAAGCACTGGGGCCTCCGAGCATGCTCATGTCGTCCTCCGAGTTCTTCAAACCACCGTTGCCCTGCTTCTTCGTCGCCTCTCGTGAAGTCAGACCAGTCTGCTGCTGGGATGTAACTTGTTCAGGAAGACACCCAGACCCTATTTCGGAGAGACTTGAACGATATTTCTCTCTCTTCTTTCGCTTTGCCCTCTCTCTTGTTCGTTTGTTCTTCTCCTTTTTCCTCTCCCTTATTGCTAAGATCCAGGGTTCCTTATTCCGCGTCTGTTCACCTTCAAGACCGCTCGACAAGATAGGCGCTTGGGGAACAGTTCTGTTCAAAGTTGGAGCTGACAATCTGAATGGCTTTGGCTCTTGGCCGTCGTGAGCATAATCGCATGCGCCGTCCAGTTGGATGGGATCACACTCCGAGCCCGAGAACCTTCTCCGAACACCCCTCTTGTTGCTCTGCTCATCTGCGTGGGTCCGTAGCTTCGCACGCTTTTTCTTAGCACGCGAAGTCTGTGTGCCATCTCTCTTAGCACTTCGTTCATCCATATCAGAAGAATCAAGAATTATGTGAGACTCAGACACTTCGGTGAAACCGTTGACCGCTGCTTGATCACTGAGATTGTGTTCCTCAACGCCATGAGATAGCTCGGTATCTGCTGGGTCTCTGGAGGCTGAGTTTTCTTCAATTCCATCTACATCAACAGAGTTGCCATTAAGATTGAAATTCCGACTCAGAGAGGATCTGGCCTCCCCATCGATTGCCGCGGAGTTGACCGGTTGCGAATCAACAACATAAAGGTCTGGCCCGTCCGCACCTTCTGCCGGACTGTCAAGACCGATGATGTCGCGCACAGTATTCTCGGGTTCGGCTGATTTTGATTCCGTTGACACTCGTTTCGCTGACTTTCTCGACTTTTCCTTCTTCGTACCGTCTGCGCGCTTCCTCTTATTTTCTGTCTTCTTTCCACTTTGGGCGGCATCATCTCGCTCATCGTCGTATTCCAGGTCGCCAAACACAGAACCCTCCAAATCATCCGCCTTGATCGTAGAACCTTCGCCGTAAATCTCAAGGTAGACCTTCTTCACGTACTTGATCAATCGATTTGTCCCAGCTTCATCGATTCCCGCAGCAATAGCTTTCTCGCAAACCTCCTCTGTAAAACGACGTCGTGCAGAGCGTTTAACCCGACCGCCGCCCTGCCGCATGAAGGAATGCGACACGATGAAGTGGAGGAGCAAGTCACGTTTCTGCGGCTCGACAGAGGAGAAGACAATATCCTCCTCCATTGCTCCATCATCGTCAGGCGGTCTGGCCCCTTCCTCCGTAAGAACTTGGACCTCATCACGGGTGTCCCTCGAGACTTTGTCTGTACCATTGTCTTCGGCGTTATCCACCTCCGTATGGCCGTCTACGCGATCGTCATCGTCTGAATCGATCCGTGTAATCTGCCGTCTGGTCTTCGTCTTCGGCTTCGTATCTTGTTTTCGAGAAGGTCGCGACGGGAAATACGGCGACCGCGTGGGTTGTCCGCCCTTCACGGACTCCGTCTTCTTCGGTGGTGTGTTCTCCGCCGTCGAGTCGTCTACGCAGTCGCAACTGCTGTAATCATCAAAGCTGCTGGCTTCGGAAAGGATCTCTTCAACGGTGCGCAGGAATAGTTCTTCGTCGAACGGCTTGTAGAGGTCCAAGTCGATGGTGGGCGGGGAGATCACGACAGAGACATTAGACTGCGGCGGAGGAGTGGTCGGCATTGTGGCCCATGACGGTCTTGGTGGTCCTTCCACCGGGTCAAGGTCTGTCGTTCTGGTTGCGGCGAGGTAGGTAAGTCGAAAAAAGCTCGTTGGCTTGGCTAAAAAGATCAGGCCCATCCATATGGAGAAATCCGAGATGGAGAAGGCGCGTCGGGATGTCCAAGGGAATTCTTGCAATGTGTTTGTATCCCAAATTGAGGGGGATCGCTGCCCTCAAGGAAATGACTCAGACATTGGATCCAACTGAGAGTGAATCTCAAGGAGAGGAGCAGTGAATGACAAGACAAAGAAAGGACCTCAGGGAAGAAGGTGAAGTTGAATTCAATACAATCTCCGTGATGGAGCACAGACCATTCTACTGTGGAACTTTGACAGTATTTACAATGTACCACAAAGTTACTCTAATCTGTATCACAACTGATATTCAATCACGATGGCAGGAAATTCCAGATCACTTGCTGAGTGAAGGTGTGCCTTAAGGCTAAATATGTCAGTCCTGACTCCCATTCATATGCTTACCTTGGGGTATCTCCAGGAAATGACACAATTGATCATGCTGTGTATCTTGTATCTGTTCATTAGAATGCCCCTGCCATTCATGGATGTACTGGGGAATGGATGCCCAGATGAAGGCAGCATGTTGATGAAGGTGGCCTAGTATTGTATGCAGCATGGCATTGGTAATGAATCCTTTTTGAATCATATTCTGCTGCATTTGACATCTATACAAAGCCAGGTCTCCTTTCCTCTGCATCCATCCACTCCTTCTCTCTATCTCTATCTCTCTCTTTTCATTACCACCACTTCTTCCTCTTCTACTGCACCTACAGTTCTTCAAATGCTCGAACCGCTTCAACACTTTTGAGCCATTCGCTTACTTTCTCTACTTCACCTTATTTACCTACTAGGCATCACGGAAGAGTTTGTTCTCGAGAGCAAGAAGCGGGGTGGATCCAAGATCCACCAAGCTCTCCTTCGAGGAACCTGGTGATTCTGGTTCCTCTGTCCTTGATGGCATAGAGGAGGATTTGTGGTCTGCTTTACGGGGGAACGTGTGGAATGACCGGACCTCCAGGAGAGCGACACTACTACGTATTATGCTCAAGCTGCCCTAACTACTAATATGCCCGATGTCCTAAGGTCGATTGAATTGCGGACGACTCCCAGAGCAATGTTCTGTCATCCTAATTGGTTACAGGCCGGGAGATTGAGTACGAACAGGTATATCCTATATCCATCTTTGATATAGCACTCCAGTCAGCCCCTCTAGTAGAAGACTACCTTAGGGTATATGACACTTTCATCCGGCACATTTCATCTCAGCAGATATAAACACAAATATCCCACTACACAGACATGCAAAAAAAGGTCATGATAAATCATAACACACGTTCCCATCAAACCACATACCCCGCCGAATTCGACTGTCTCGGCTCGCCCGCCGCATCGAAAGTCCCATTCGGCAACACCCTGATAGCCTGCGCGCTGCTCCACCCCGGCGCAATCCACGTCACGTTGTGCCCTCTCCCCTTCATAAACGCGACGGTGGCATTATCATAGGCATATTCGAAATAGACCTGGTTGGGGACCAACTGGTCATGCAGTCTGGGCCTGGCCAGCGCTTCGGCAGCAGAGAGCTTTTCGTCCACGGCGTGGATGATATTCTGGATCGTGGCGGTGATGATACGGCTGCCTCCTGCGGATCCGGCGACGAAGAAGAGGGATCCGTTGGGATGGGTCACGATGGCCGGGGTGATTGATGAGAGGGGCCGTTTGCCGGGGCGGATGTAGTTTGCTGGTGAGGGGATGTAGCCGAAGGCGTTGGAGTAGCCGGGGATGGAGAAGTCTGGTGTGATAGTGAGCCTTGTTTTGTTCTGGAATAAACATACATGCAAGGTTTGGACGAGGATTTATGCGTACCGTTCATTTCGTTGTTCATGATGATACCGGTTTCAGGGACCATGACTTGGCTGCCGAAGAGGAGATTGATCGTTGTGATGAGAGAAACGGCCATTTCGGAGTTATCGGCTGTTGCGATATGGGATGTTCCAGGACTAGGGCCGTCAGGACTCATCGATGAACGAATCCACCGGGAGCGAGGACTTACGTTTCCAGACTTTCGATTCCATCCGGATCGTACGCCGACACATTCTGCGTGTGAAAGTCCGAGATCTTCCCGCGGATGGCGTTGATGGTCGACTGCTTCAGCATGTCCTCCTGGTACTTGTCCATGCCCTCTACGAAGAAAGGATCACCGAGATTGGTTCTCTTTTGCACAGTCAGTCATAGGTATTTAACCAGACATAATTCATGGGGAAAAAAAATCCACGTACCTCACCATATCCGAAACGCATCGCTTCGTCCATGCGATGCGTACTCAGATTGACGTTATCGGGCGTGAAAAAGTCATTATAGGTATCGAGGATTTTCAACACGCTCAGCGCAACAATACCGCTCGAAGGAGCCGTCGTGCTCGTAACCTTGAACCCCCGATAGTCAATCTGCGAGACGCCCCGGATTGCCACGGTGTAATTCCGTAGATCTTCGAGCGTCATCGTGCCATTTGCCGCCTGCACGGCATTGATCATGGTCTCTGCAATGGGACCCGTGTAGAACGCATCCGCGCCTTGATTGGCGATGGTCTCGAGCGTGTCCGCATACCGTCTTCTGGTGATCGTATCACCGAGTCCCAGTCGTGTGCCGTTGGGAGCGAAGTCGAGAGCCCACGTTGGGTTCTTGGAGAGGAAGTCTTCGCCGTCTCCAACAGCCGATTGCATATACCGCACCAAGTCCTCCGTGACAGGGAACCCTTCGCGGGCAGTCTTGATGGCGGGCTGCAGCACTGTCGACCAGGGAAGGACACCATAATTCTTGTGTAAATACTCTAACCCGCGCACTTCACCGGGCACGCCACTGGTTGGGAGTCAGCATCCTTCGTTTTTGCAAATAATCATGCGACCTGCTGAGCGTACCTTGCCAACCCCCCCAAGATCGATGCAGGCGTGTTATTGTTGTACATATCCTGAAACGCGGCCGCGGGCGCGGTTTCGCGGAAATCAATGAATTCGAATGTGCCGTTTGGCGCGCGAACAAGCATGAACCCTCCACCGCCGATACCGCTGTGATACATGCCTGCTGCTCGTTAGAGAAGATCTCGTCATTCTAATCACGATCACCTTCTGAGCCGGCTTACCAATGACTCCGACGCAGAATACTGTTGCGACCATCTACGAACTATCGTCAATACTTGACTCTTTGGGGATCCTTCAACCCAGGAAGTCCACTCACAGCATCTGCCGCATTCCCACCCATTTCCAACATGTCCGTTCCATAACGACTGCAAATAGAGCTCTCACTCGCGACAGCGCCTAGCTTCCCACGCTCGATATGACGACAATCACCCTCTATCGCAGGCTGACCGCCACGAGACGCTATCTCGATCGCGGAAGTGTCTGCGCTAGGGAGATGCACGACTAGCAAGACGAGCGAAAACATCGCCAACAACGTAGTTCTTAACGGACTCAGCATTGTAGCGAGACTTTTCCGTCGATCTGTCTGCGACGAACTGGAGGAATCTGGCAAGGAAGAGGGAGGATCCAGCGCAGCGAGTAAAGGCTACTAGACGGTTATCTCCTGCGCAGTAACCCAACATGTCGGGACAAGGAGGACGGCCATGTACAGTACCTGTTTCTCCACGTCTGGGCTCAAAGGCCCTGTGATCCTTGTCATGGTCGTCGCCTTCTACGTAGTCATGCAGGAGCCAAGAATGCGCAGGGGCACAAAGCCGTCAAGGATCGGTGGTGATAGATAAGCACAAGAAGTATAGAAGAGTAGATCGCGACGGTCGCATTAAACAGTGCGGTATGGTATACTCGGCACAAGAAGATGTATGAAGATAGGGAATAGTCTGCACAAGACAACACAAGATCCCCAACTCCGCAACTCCTGCAGAATGTTGATAAGAGATAGAGAGTGATCATGTCTCATGCTCCAGATTCCTGACGATGATAAGCAAGCGTCGGTTATCGCCCAAAGTCGGCGATGATCCGCTACGTGTCATTCGGCCAGTTTGATCCGAAGAAAAACCTTGGAGCAGGCATCGATGAATAATAGGATGTCGGTAAGTCAACTAAAGAGAAGAAGCAGCATGGAAGAAATAACCGCGGTTCGGAGCTACGTCCTCAGGACCATTGCCAGCGAGATGGGATTATTCCAAGCAGCCTTCGCATCGACTTCTCCACATCTTGGCCTGTGGAGATGTGACGCTCCTTACTAAGCTGGATCCCGTGATCGATCAACATTGTTAGCGCAGGAATCGACCAGTCCCTGTCGATGCCCGGTCCGACCTTTGCTTAGTCATCGAATAGGTAGTTAGCCAGCTCCGCGAGCACCCCTTGAATTGGACAAGCATTCAACGCTTCACAAACATAGAGATGTGAAGTGATATGATCCAAAGAAGGGTTCAGCACTAGGGATTGGCAATTGGATCCGAGATAAACTACCGAGAGATAAAGGGCGAAGAGGTTGACAGGAGACAGCACTCCATGTCGATTCTCCACGATGACCCCTCGCTGGATCGCTTTGCGTTTGTGGGGCTGGAGACCCGCGTCGATACAATCAATCACTTCGAGCGTGAGGGCAGGGGGAGGAGATAAGATGGGGCTTGTACGGGATCTCTTATATTCGACTTCATGGCCCGGCGCGGGATCTTCTGCAAAAGATCTGTAGGACTGAGAAACGGCCAAGAATCAAAGGACCCCAGCTCGTCCAAGCAACAGCGGCTCCTACATAGTCAATCATATTTCAGCTCGTTGTCAAAACAGCTCAGGTCGGATTGAAATAACGCTGCACTGCACCCTCAAGATGGGGATGTCATTGGTCGGTTCTCTTCTTACGAAGGCATCGCAGGATCCATCCTCGGCATTGACCCTGCTGTCGATCCTCATTATTCTTCCAGTGCTAGCCGTCCTCGTACACGATGTGATTCTGTACTTTCGAATGCCTCCGGGACCCATTCCATTGCCATTTCTGGGGAACAAGCTCATCATCCCGAAGTCGTCCCCGTGGATTCAATTTCAAGAATGGTCCCGGAAATACGGCCCAATCTTTACTCTCTGGATTGGCCGTCGACCGACTGTGGTGATTTCCGATCCCTGCGTTGCTGTGGATCTTCTCGAAAAACGCAGCAACAAGTACAGCTCGCGTCCTCGCTTCGTAGTCATGGGCGAGCTGTACTGGGACAACGCTGGCATTCTGGTCCAACCGTACGGCAAGGAATGGCAAATCCGAAGACGCATGTTGCATCAAGCGTTGAATCCGTCTGCCTTGCGTCTGTACAAACCTGTTCAAGAAGCCGAGGCGTCGAGGCTCTGTCATGCGCTGCTTTCCAGTCCAGAGTCATACGAAGCTCACATAGACCGCTTCACGTCAAGCGTCGTCTTTAGCATTGCGTACGGTCATCGGGTGGACTCCCTGGACTCAAAGGTCATCCGTCAACGCCTGGAATTCATGCAGTATGCTGCTTCGCTGAACGTGCCCGGTAGATACCTTGCAGAAAGCATGCCATGGCTGAAGCACGTCCCCAATTTTCTCGCGCCATGGAAGGCTGAAATTCAACGGCGCGGTCAAGAAGAATCAGCCGTCAACATGTCTCTTGTCCGCGGCGTAGAGGAAGAACTCAAGCGAGCCGATCATCCGTCTGATGTGCCGGATTCGCTGACCAAGCTGCTTCTGGAGGCGCGGAAATCCGACCCAGAGACTTTTGACGTGTTGAGCGAGCGAGACTTTTCCTACGTTCCCGCATCGCTGTTCGGCGCCGGCAGTGACACGACTGCCAGCACTCTCTGCAGCGGCATATTGATGCTGGTGACGAACCCTTCCGTGCAAGCTGCCGCTCACGCGGAGCTCGACTATGTCGTCGGAACGGACCGAATGCCTTCGTTTGACGATGAACGCAGGCTTCCATATCTCAAGGCCCTCTGCACTGAGATTCTTCGAATCAGGCCCGTTGCCGTGCTTGGAGGCACCCCACACGCAAACTCCGTCGCCGATACGTACCAAGGATACTACATCCCTCAGGGAACTACCATTTTATCAAACTCATGGGCTATCAACTTGAATCCGACATACTATCCCAACCCACACCATTTCAACCCACTACGCTTCTTATCCGTCTCGCCAGAGTCCCTTCCATATCTTCCGCAGCCACCCTCTGCAGAGGATCTAGCAGAAACGAAACCAGTCAAGCCGCATCCCGCGAAGGAAGGACACAGCTCTTTCGGATGGGGCCGACGGATATGTCCAGGCGCCGGCCTCGCGCAGAATTCCCTCTTCATCGCCCTGGCCAAGCTCCTCTGGGCGTATGAATTTCATCCAGTGAAGGAAGCAGATGGCTCGGATAGGAAGTATGATACGTTTGCGTATACGGAGGGATTCAATATCCGGCCGCAGCCGTTTGAATGTGACATTCGCATCCGAAGCGAGAAGCATCGGCAGGTATTGGAGAGGGAAATCGTGGAGGCAGAGAAGGTAATGGCGAAATTCACGCCGTATAAAGAGTGACAAAGGAATCCGATCGTCAGAGCTTAAGTGGTAATTGAATGGAATGTGTCACAGTGTAACATTGCATGAAGGGGTATGTGGGACAATGAACTGCAGGTTTCCGTCATTCAATGAAAGGGAGATCTGGCAGAGGAAATTGAATTGATGCAGTTCCTGGCGCGCAGGGTATAAATGCATGGGCAACGCCTGCTGGGAAAGAATCTCTCCTGTCCTCTACTCTCTCATTCAGTTCAAATCAACAAATCAAGCTATTTTGCATTCTCTACCTGATGAGTTCAACCATGTCACCGACTATATATTCCACGATACCTATTCATTTTTTGTAGGACTCTTGCCGTCTGACTGAGGGGAGGCCTAAACATTGCATCAACACCAATTCTAAGTCTGCCCTATTTATCTGCTGTCACAACCGCCGATATTGTGCCTTCTCATTATAATGCAGAATCAGTTTATCAACGAACTGCAGCAGAACTGATATAGACTTGTGCCCGGCAGCCCTGATGGACTCTGCTTGCCAGTATTGGACTTTCCCGTGAGGCTTTTATCCAAGCTGCTGAATGCGCATCTTGCTTCCTTTCTCGCCATCCCAGGGAAGCCATCACGGTATCTCGAATGATGCAGATGAGTAGGCCATACCTTCCCATCCTCTTACATCGCTCTTTCTTATGCTTATTGAGATGCTAATCAAAAACCAACTACTTGGCTCAGTATCTGCGTTGGCCGTCAAGAGTGTGGCATTTCTTCCAAAGATGTTTATACTCATGCAGTGACTCTGACATCGTGGAGGATTGTGTGATCCTATACAAGCGTTCTTAACCTTCGTCATTCGCTACTCGCATGTTTTGACCGGATGAGCTGATCATTTTGTCCCACAAAATCTTCGATCATGTCAAAACGCAACCTTCCACACTGCGAAAGTCTTCTCGATATGGCAAAGAACCAGATCTCATAACGCAGTAGCGGAAGAAGGGGTTACGTGACCACAACCATTTAAACCTGCACACATTTCCCTGATAGCTTGCTCGGAATTTTTACAAATTTACCTCCGAGCGACCATTACATTTCAGGAGATTGCTATATCAACACACACACGGTCTCTAAAGCACACAATCCTCAGGCTGAGATCAACTACGTCCCCCTACTATGAAACCGACAGGGCAAAATCCTGATGTGTACTACTGGCTCACCAGCGAGGACGTCCAAGCACAAACACTATCAACACGATCCCGCAGGTTACATCGAAGGGTCGTGCGCGTGAGCAAACAATCCGCCGTCGGTCAAGAAGTCGAGCAGGCTACAGACCTTTTTGGTCAGAGCTATCATAATGACGACCGATACCTGTGGGAAGTTCCCAGCACTGCAGATGTGACTCCAATATATGATACCATTATTCAGAGGACATCTCCGCCGACATGGAACGCGGAAGGGAGAGAGCAAAGAACCCAGGATGGCGTGTTGCAAACGATTTCCAACGAACAAGATCCAGGCCGCACCACCTCTAATATTAGGATAGATGTGCCTGGTACCAAGCTTTGGCGAGCTGTGTTCGCAGATGATTTTTCTTCGGTTGAGGTCCTTGATTCGTTGAACGAACTGCTTATTCCCCGATTCTCATTGATGTCCTAGTTCACTGCGACTCTGATCGAACTGTGATTCTGAGACTACTAGTAAGAAACCAATTTCTGATCTGGCTACATTCATAGTTATGGAATTATTAACATTCTGCTAGTCTCAACTGCCTGATCCTGACTTACTCAGTTGGTTTCTTGATGCACCATCAACCATCTTCTCTTATATCTTTCCGGCGATCATACTCGTTCTTTTTTTTTATTTTTTTTAATTCATTCCTGCATCCGAGAAGCAGTTTGGAGCGAGCCGTGAGCAACCCCGGTTGTAGCAACACAGAATCGCTACTCGTTCTGCTCATGCCCTCCATCATGAGAAAAGCTTCAAAGCTGCTGTTGGCTCGAGTTCTGGTTCCCATGGGGGAATCCAAGCATTCAAAGTCGACAACGACTTTGAATCGTCAATCCTAGATCTCGGACAAAAGGATCGGCATTGGAACCTCGATGCCGTCCCATACGATGCTCGGATTCACCAGGACTTCTGGAACGTGGGCCACTCTTTCGCCAGAGGCATCATGGAGAAGCTGTTACTGCCATGCTTTCTACGGTCCCACCCAGATCTGCTAAAACGAGGGATCGTCAACCGAACTCTCATCAAGATGACGATCGCGAGGGCGTTCGGCGAGTCAAACACGTACGAGGAGTTTATCAACGAGGGCAAACTGAACAAGTGGCTGTCATGCACCGTTGACACGGCGGCCAAAACTGGCCAAGAGGCTTTGCCCAGAATTCTGGAGATTCTCTACCCAACCTCGGGAAGAGGCGCCAATGTAGCCAAGCTGTATCTCTGCGACGATCGGGAAAGCAGTCAAAGGGGCCCTCTGTCCAGATAAACGGTAAAAGGCCGAGGGAGCAAGGACGGAAAAGCTCCCGTTGCTGGCAAAGCTGCGGTTGCCAATGAGCCACTTTCTGCGCCCGCTGGCACTGGCGGTTGGACTGGGGATCGCGCAGAGAGTCCTGACGATGATTCTGACAATGTTGGAAACGTCGACAGTGGAGATGAGGGAGATGAGGAGTGAGTGCGTATGTATTTTCCTAGGTCTTTGGCCCTATTGTTGCCAAGGCTAACAGTCGTGACAGGTCGCAATGGGACAATCGATTCCGTAACAAGAAGCGCCGGAATCAGGAAGCTGGTAGAGGGCAAGGAAGTCAATTGTTTGCCAGGGAATCGTGTACAAAATGCACATACTACACTATTGCAGACCACGCAAGTGGATCCTAGCTCCGAATTCTGCAACCGAAACCGCGGAGATTCACCAAGCAGGTTGGACTCGTTCCTGGCAAGGACACTTGGACAACCAGTCCACATCCATGGGAACTTGCAAAGGCATCAAATTCCCCATCGCTATACAAGCCAAGCAAGGCCATCAAGAGCCTAGACCAGTATACGCTTCCAAACGTATGGTGATTCCACCTCATTGCGAAACACGCATTCCGATTCGCATCAAGGAAGACTTGTCCAATGACAGGGGGCTACTACATCTTTGACCCCTTCTCATTGTGAGACTTTTCAAATGCTAAAACTAAACCCAGGAGATAGACGCCATGCAATATGCGCAAGCAAAGATGGCGTTTTACTACGACAAACGCCATAAGCCCGTCGAATTGAAAGGCTACGCATATGTAAAGCCCACCAGGAAGCCCGGTCACGTCAGATACTGCATGCCAGACTGTTCTGTCTTGTCTCCCATCAAAATGGGACCTTTTCGCATCGTCCGCCGCGTCGGCAAACTGGCGTTGAAGGACTATTACTGGGCTGTTGATGTGTATGCTGAGGAAATAATAATGCTCGTGGAAGGTGAAGAGATGCCAAAAGCAATCAATTGTTGAATCTAAACGGCATTACAGAGAAGCGTCACACCGTCCATGCCATTGACTTCCTGAGATTCCTGTGTCAAATCCATTTGCGGCTACTTCTTCAAAAAGTTGACTTGCTTGGGAAACTGGAAATTATTCGTCTTTCTGATCAATGATATCAACCTCTCTCGTCGGATGGCTCTGACGGTTCGCTTCAACCTTTACCTACAGTTAACATCTCTCTTCTCGAGAACCCTCAGTGCATACACTTCTCCTCCAGACGCAGAGCAGGCTATCGTCTCCGCTGACGGTGACTAGGATAGAAGCCAGAAAAAAAGATTGCCGATGTACCGGCGTTATGAAGATCCAGGAAGAGTCGCATACCGAAGACGCAAGCTCATTCACCAATAACGAAGACCAACTATATCCACCCATCACAAAAACGCAGCACCTCCTAGCCAGGAAGATCGAAACAACTGAAATGAAAGTAGAAACGTGGACCGAAGTATTTGATGCGTGCTTGATTGTCTGGGACCCTGTTTCCGCCAACAATTTTGCCCTCAGCCATAGTGGAAATAGGTTTCTCGGAAGCCTGTGAGGTAGGAGTGCATGATGCCGTTGATATCTCTGGCTGCTGTCCTTTCATACTGGGGGAAATCCTTGGTTTTCGAATGCACTCCCTTACAGGTCAGCCAGTTTCTCATCCCAAAGATGAACAAGTTCATGGCCCGTTCTGTTCTTCTCACTGAAAGCCGGAAGCTGAAGCTGCCGCCTGCCGCCGCTGAGACTCCAGTGGCCCCCTAGGACACCGTGTTACCAATTACTCCTGTCGCCGCCAAGTCCCCTGTGCCATCCTCTCACCGAAAGATTCGCCAGTTTTTGGTCATCTCTAAGGACGACAACCTTTTGCTGCCGGTCTCGGTGCGGACCTGGGGGGGGGTCTCCAGCCTGGGCAGCTTGTCAACGCGCTCAGCCAAACCTGGGGTCCACCATGGTTCCGCGTGCAGAGGGTCCAATTCCTGTTTGGGATCATTCATGGCTTTCGACATGATAACACCATGCCTGGAGCCTTTCCCGAAGACACTGATGACGAGTTTTATGACTTTGATGATTACACAGGAGAGGACCAAAGGGTTTATGGATGTCTTCAATGACGAGATAACGTACGACTGGGATGGCGCCGCAAACTGACTGAAGCCTGACACCACTTGGAAATATCGGGGTAAAATCATCACTGAGTATCTAATCCGATGGCTCGGTTATGGTCCAGAAGACGACAAATGGTACCGAGAGGACCAACTCCCTCGCGCTCAAGAGTTAATCCAGGAGTTCGACGATCGTCAGAGACTTCAAGTTGTCATCCACGAATAGCAATCCCTGTCCTACCAACTGTCTGACAGACGCTGCCTCATTCACTTCACTACCCCACCTTACTCTCACTCTCACCTCATCCACATTCAATCAATTCCGTTGAAAGTCAACAAGCCTTCGAAGGTTACAATGGTGTTGAGAAAGGACGTCCCTCCCACCTCCAACCCAGCTTTGCAGCAGCAAGCACCTAATACACCTTCAATCCTCAAGCACAAAAGCCATAAACGCTCTAATGATGCCTCATCACCAGGAACCAAGAAAGACAGACACAATTGAACCACCACTGATACCAATTGTGACGGCCCAGCTGGCCTTTTGGACCTGTATTCTCAGTTAGCCTGTTTGACATGTTTACATCCTCGCTTGGGATATCTGCTCCCACATTCGGCCCCGATTTGGCATCCTTTTCCTTCCCTCCCTACGCTGATCTTCTAGTACGATACTACCTTATTGCTTTCCTAGCCAATGAGATTGAGTTGTTCACACCAATAAACACAGAATGGAGATAAGCACATCTAGGTTGCAGTGTTTCCTCAGGGAGTCCTCTGTTGCTGTCACTCTCAGGCCTATACAAACTAAGGACTGGACCCCATGATGCCTTAGAAATATTACTTACAGTTTAGACATGGAGTGCCAGCATCAGAAAGTAATTCATGAAGTGTCTAAGATCATCAATAACGCCAAGCAACAGCTGGATGCTACACTTAATTTATTAAGAGCTTCCTCACCCCTTGCTATCACCATCTCTACTGTTTAGGAGATGCTTCATCATAAATCAGATGCAGAAGGATACTAGTATATGGAGGAGGCCCTCAATAAGGCTATCAAGAGGACCAAAGGAATATGATCTATAAGCATTCTGTTACCACCTCTATCATTATGTATTATTATCAAGCTATTGTCCTATTTTCATTCTCATTAATGTCTGCTATATTGCTTTATTCACACTGATAGGGTCATCAGTTGTTCATACACTGGTATTGCTTGTGAGGCTGTTTATTGCCATTTGCATTCCACTGCCTTTATTACTGCTCTGAGCAAGATCTTCAGAAGCAACTGTTCCCCTACCTGTATCTTAGTTTTCTACTTAGAATCCGAACAGTCAGATAGTATCCATCCGAATCAAATCGTTCCATACTTCATTCCATTTTGCTGCGATCATTCCATACATCTTCCTTTTCTAGAGAGACTTCCTCCTCATCGTGGCGTCCCCCGGTTACTCTAGTCTGCCGCTGGGCAGCTGTCTGCGCCAGTGATAGACGAAGAGTGAGCTTGAATGAAAAGGAGGGAAGGGAAGAGATGCCTCCTTTTCTATTCTATGCTTCTATCTAGAAATATATGGACAGACAATATAACACAGTGCGAATCCCTTATGTGGAGATGAAAAAAATAAACAGGACCGGTCATTCTTAGAAACTTGGAAATGGACTGGAATGCATGCAACAAGAAGGGAAGGGGGATATAAAGTATATGCTAGAAACCATGCATCCAAACTTGCCCTAGAAGTGAGTAAATAAATAATGACTTTTCTTTCTTTCTTGCCTGCTCTTAGAATTCAACTCGGAACCTCTTGCTCGTGCGGATCCGTTCGCCGAACAGGTAGAAGACAATCGGCAACGGAGTCATCGCCAACGCAATGAATCCCAACAGGGAATTGCCCCATCCCAGACCGAGCTTCTCGTACATCTTCCCACCGGCAAGTGGGAGGACGGCACCAGCCAGAGAACGGAAGACGGTGTTGGCGGCCATGGCGGAGGCGGCGTAGATCGTGTAAGCGTCGACGAGGTATGTCGAGGTTGTCATCTGTTGGCAGAAAAAGAAAGTTTAGTTTTGTCGTTGACGTGAAATTTGACAAAAAAAGGGAGAGAGAGACATACAAAGCTGATCAACATGCCTACGCCCAAGAACGCCGTTCCGATAATAGGCAGGATCCAATGGTCCTTCTTGTCCGCCGTCCAGCCGTACATGAACAAGGCCAAGGGAATAAAGAACGCGCCGGGAATCATGGGTGGAAGCCGGAATTCGGGCTTCGCGCCTCCGTTCTTCTCGGAGAGATATTTGAGCAGACGGTCAGAGACCGAGCCCAGGATGAAGAGGCCGATGATGGATCCGATGCCGATGCCGAGGTAGGCCAGGCCGACGGTTCCTTGCGAGAAACCATACTGCATCTCGAACACGGGGGTCATGGTGGTGAACAGGAGGTAGAGGTAGCCGTAGATGACGGCCACGTACAGCGAGAGCAGGAAGACGATGGGAGACATGAACAGCATCTTGGTCGGGCGCGTAATCGAGAACATGAAGAGGTCCTTGGCTGAGCGGCCCGTGTCGAGAGCGGAGCGAAGATTGGGGTTTCCCGTCTCTTTCTGCAGGCGCTTCGTCTTGCGTTGCAGGAGGGTGACCGCGTAGGACTCGCGGATGAAGATGAACGAGTTGATGGTAATCGCACCGCCCTGGTACGGTTAATGAGCAATAGTTGACGATAAGACTGGAGGTGTTGGTAGTTCACTCACGAGCATGGCCAAGACCCAGAAGGTCCATCTCCAGCCCTTTGCCTGCGTCAGGAACCCACCGGCTATGGGCATTATCATCAGTATCTATATAATTTCATGTGCCATTCTACACAGGTTGACCGCTAGAACTCACCGACAGGCCCGATAACAGGCCCGATCAAAGGACCAATGGCCCAAGCCGCCATCGCGCCGCCTCTCTTCTCCTGGGGAAACATATCCGCAATCGAGCCAGCGCCGATGGTCAACGGCGAGCTGCCCGCGATGCCGGCGAGGAAACGGAAGACGATGAGACTGCTCATATTGGGCGCGACGGCGCAGGCGACGGTGAAGATCACATAGAGCACGTTGCAGATATTGTACAGGATCATTCTTCCGTACAACTCCGAAGCAGGCGCAAGCACCAACGGTCCGAAACAGTATCCGAGCAGGTACACGGACACCACGAACGATTCCAGCTCGAGGTTGGTGGACTTGAAATCTTGCATTACTTGCGGCACACCGGGAGCAAACATGGACGAACCGAGTGGACTGCGGTGCAGAGTGTCAGCTACGGACAGGAGAAAGGGCCTGGGGGGAAGGGCTCGTACGTGACAAGCGTGATCAGGGAGATGGTGATGGTTGCTCCCGCCTTCTTCATGGTCGACCAGTTGAGGGGATTCTCTGGATCGTCGGGGCCATCCCAGTCGACGATATTGGGGTCTCGGGTTGCTGGATCTTGAGCGGTTGTGTCATTTTCCTCTGCTACCGTGACGCCCTTTTCCACATCGACCGTTGCGTCGCCTTCTAGCGGCTTCTCCTCGTCTCGTCCTCGAGTATCGGTAGTACTCTCGCAGGGGGTTGAGCCCTCGATCGAGGCTGCTTCTGTCGATGGTCGGTCAGTATGCAATCTTTGACAGAACCATAACGAGACCGACTCACTCTCACTACTCGTCATACTAGGCAAGAATACAGAAACCGCAGCCCCAGACGTCCACCCCAGAAGACACGGCGATTCGTATCAATTAAAACGAACCCTTCGAAAGATCGAAGAGTCATACAGCTGTGCTCAGCGTCTCGTCCAGCGAATTTAACCCCGTGACGCGCAAGCGGGAGCTCTCTATTCTGGATTGGCAAAGCTCTCTCAGAGTCGAAAAGTACAGCTTCATAATATAATTTACGAATTACCAAAATGTTCGGGGAAGCCCGCACGATAAAGGGAAAAAAACAAAACCCCCGCGACCAGGGGCTCGGGTATATCGGGCTTAAGCAAAATCCATTCATTACTATCCATCGTGGGCGCCATGTACAGAGACAACCTACGCAGTGCCGAGGATGAGATGAATCGACGATCTCTGCGACTTGGGCCGGCAGTTTCGAAGCCCCGAAGCGGGAGCCAGATTGTGCATAAAAGCCAGCATCTCGAGCCCCGTCGGAAGCAGTGGCTGCACCAGCACACAAGACGCGGGCATAACTCCGTCCAAGTGCGTGATTAATATTCATTTCCACCCAGTGAGAAGCCGGAACCAACACGAACTATTGGCGATGAGATCCGCTTTCTCAGCCTGGCTTAGGGGGCCTCCCTTTTTTCCTTTGCTGGCAAAGTCCGAAGCCTGGCTGCCAATGACAGCACAGTTTATGAAGTTATGAACGGGGGGGGGAGACATTGAGAATTTGAGACATCCCATGGATCTCCTCGCAGAAGACAGATCGTTCCAGAATCTGGAGTCTGCACGCCTTCTACACAGTATTCCCTCTCTGCTATGTTTTTATGCAAATTGGCACGGAATTCACACTTCCTGCCAGTTTCTGCACAGCCCGTCGCTGCATTCCGCTCTTGGTACCAATCACCCCGTCGGGTTGAGATAATTCGTTTCTCGAATCAATTCCCTGGACCTTCTGTTCAAGAAGATTCTGGCGCACACACAGCCAGAGCTTATCTCCGATCGTCCCAACAGCCACCAAAAAATCATCGTCGCGGCTGAAAACGGTCGGGAAATTGAACCCAACAGTCAATTCCTCCGCCTTAAGTCCGCCAACGATCTGAACAACTCCCCAAACAATCCTGTAGACAAGACAGGAGCACATGGGATGTGGTTGGCAGAGAGTCCATGCTCATCGCCTCGAAGGCGATATGATAAGTCACAATCCTGTGGTAATGCATACTCACATCCGTGCGGTGATACCTCGACCTGTGAGCAGGGCGACATCACCGTTCGTAACAGCAGGGTACATTTACAAAATCGATCAACTCGTGTCGAACAGCCTCCATCTACGGAGGAGATATCGACATCTAACCCGAGAGTCGTACTTGCGGCCGCGTTCTTCATACCAAACCCCCGAGGTGATGGAAATCATCCATTTCTTTCGCGGAGACGAACTGACCTCCAAGAACTACCTATTCAGTCTCACTCAGGCAAGGACCTCTCTTCTCTCCCCTTCCACCGCCATACCTTCAATCGATTCCGCTACGCCTACAAGAGGGCGTGGATGGGTCGTTATCTCCAGTCATACTCCGAGAAAGCGAACTTCCCTAGGGGTTTATGGTTGGTCTCTCTCTCGTTTATCATATAGTATAGGTCGTCTGTTCATCTTGGAAAAATCACTGCCATTGTGGAACCAGAACTAGAAATAGGACAGGTATTCTGAAAATATCAACGTCAAGCTACCACCGGTAGCAAGCAGCTATATACAAAGCAAGGAAGCACTGTGCCAACAGACATCAAGTCAGGACGAGACATCCCAACCTCATGCACTGGGCTGAGTTCTGAAGACTACTTACTTTCACCCAGTGGAAAAATGCACCACCGATTTCCTTGTTCGAAGCAGTGAGCTTCCACCAGTCAGTGTCAAATCGTCAATCTCACAGAGAATTCACGCTGTCATTGTAAGCTGCCCTGAGAAAAGAAAGGGAACCTTCTGATGCAACTCCAGCGCCCTGGCCCGCGTGATTCGGTTTTCATACGTTAGGCCCCCGGTATCACTCTACCCTGGCTGGATCGAGGACACAGACCTACGAAAGATGGGTCTGAGAGCCTTCGAGATGTCAGCAGGCATCGAATACGAACGAGCATCTTGTCAAGATTTTTACTCACCAATGCCATCTATGGGAATGTTTCGAATTGAAAACGATTAAACAGCGGTATCAATATTAACGAATCATATTCATCCCACTAGAGGCAACCCACTAGAGCAAGAAGCGACCGTCTGTCCGATGTTGTATTCATGGAATTGGGTCGTTTGAATTCGGTTGGGTTTCGGCAATCGAATGTCGATATGATCCTGGGCAGTCACGAGAATCAATTGCTGGAATTGCGCAGATGATTGTATACTTCTTAGTATTATACTCGCAGAGAAGAATCTCACCGGCAATATCTATAGAAGCCGGTTAATAACGCGAAAGCCTAGAGAATGAACTCTTTAAGGTTGTGTTGTTGCATCACGACTATTATAAACGAGTTGAGCATGCAGTGCTGAATGTTACCCAGAATCGGTTACAGGAAAAAGATCATTCCTGGATCTCTCCAAGGAACTCGGGACAGCTGACTGCTGGATACTACTGATGCAGAGAATAGGTTTGTGGGAGACGCACTCGCAAAGTGGTATCCCTTCTTTAGCTTTGCTGAGGAAGAGTATCCAACAAGGCGACAAGGGCCTCGCCATCATTTATCGAGTCGGGGCTGTAGAACAAACAGTTCCTACCAGAATCACACACTGTCTAGATGAGACCATATACTTTGCAGAGTCCGCGCAGAAGTGACTGAGTAGCTGTAACTGTTCTACAGGAGCATGTAGTGACTGCTGAGTGGATAGGTTTCTCGTGCCTAAAGTGCTGTTCGGGATCATAGCCTGGTTGACGTACGTATATGAGATGAAGGAGCCATACGGAGCCAATATACTAGCTTTCCGGTCGAGAACGTGGGTATCAGTCCTGCGATGAACTCCCTTCGCCGTCTTGTTCACAGGACGATACCGGCTTCGGGTCGAGGTCTAGCCTTTCCTAGACTCAGGCTGACAGCGGTTGCGTGTATGTTACTGGAGAGGATTGGGGGGGATGAAGTGAGTGTGAGACGATGTATTCTGATTCTTTTCGCCGACTGGACTAGACTCGGCTCCGAGATTGTTTCCACCCATGCTCGGCAGGGAGAATCTGATGGAAAATCTCGGATGGGGCATGGGGTCTGGTGAACGGCAGTGGAAGAAAAGAACGATAATTATATCAGTCAAGATTTCAATAGTCTCTCATCTTGGCCAGTGCGTGTGGTCGGTTTGTGTCGGAACGAGTGCGTGGAGCAGGGCAAATGACCGACATTCGGAGATGAAACGAAAAGATGCGTTGCTATCTGATTAGATTAGATTGATAAAGGATGTGGATTCTATGGAGTATTTGATTTCCATTTGTCATGGGCTGTTCGTTCTGGTGTGCCTCGAGAATGAGCCACTGGAGCTCTGTCTGCTGAAAACAGCAAATCCCCCGAGCTCAGTGGATGATGGCTTGAGAAGAGGTCGGTCTTTCAGGATCAGATAACCAAGAGGAAGATCCTAACTAACCAGCGAGTCTGGACTGGTGCGTGGAAACACCATTCTGGGATGAAGCCACCTCTGACGAACATCAACGGTGCTTGTCCGTTGAAGGGACATTGTGTAACCATGTAATTAAACAGTTCAGTAAAAGATCAGATCAGAGATCAAGCACACATCATTTCGTCTACACGTCCATGTCCGATGATGCCACTTTTGCGTGGAAATTCCGGCCTCAACACGGAGTGGATCCGGCGCAGAAATTATCAGATGCAGCCCGTTCGAGCCATGATTGGCGAGTCCGTGGAAATGAACCGGAATCGGGCTTGGGAAGGGCGTCCAAATACGACGCTGGATGGGATGACGAGGAATTTATCTGATGTGATCCACAGCGCCAAAGTTATCTGATCCGACAATCGCTTCCAATGAAGGGGGATTCGGGAAAAATCTCGACCATGATGGTGGAACGCGACGAGAGGATAATATAGTAATATCTCGTCAGAGCGCATTCACCTTGAAAGACATGCACTGCAATATAATCCAGGCAGTTGCCCGTCTTTCCTGAACTGTATTCCCACTCTCACCATCTCTTCTTTCCTGGTTCCTTGGAGCAAGAGCAGCCACCAAATCCGAGATGGGTGTCATTGACTTGGTTCGCGGTCGCAATGACTCGGTCGCTGTGCAAGACCTGGCCTTCGAAGCTCCCAAGCACGAGGCGGAAAACCCTTCCGCCGGCGATTCGGACACGCTGAGTCTCGAGGCGCGAAACGAAAAGGAAGTCCAGCTACATCCCAACCAAGTCACGCACGACGCCTCGGTCGGTGTGCAGAAGGCTGAAGCCGCCGCTCTGGTTTGGAGCAAGAAGGCTGTCTGGGCCACATATGCCTGGTAAGTCGTGCCTCCATCGAGCTTTTTCATCTCTGACATCCGATCCAGGATCTGGGTGTGCTACTTCATGCTGGCCCTGCAGTCATCGATCGGCAACAATGTCCTCTACCTCGCGTATTCGTCCTTCCAGACCGCGTCCCAAGTGAGCACGGCAAACATCCTGGCCAGCGTCGTCGGGGGGGTGCTGAAACTGCCCATCGCCAAAGTGCTGAACATCTGGGGCCGCGCCGAAGGGTTCCTGGTCTTCGTGGCCGTCTACCTGCTCGGGATGATCGTCCTGGCCGCGTGCAACGGCCCCAATGGATATGCCGCCGGCTACGTCCTCTACTGGGTCGGTTACGACGCCATCTATCTCATCTTGGAGGTCTTCATTGCCGACAGCTCCGGCATGCGCAACCGTGCCTTCGCCTTTGGTTTCTCGACCACCCCGTTCATCTGTACGGCCTTTACGGGCCCCCTGGCCGCGCAGTCGTTCCTGAGCAGGACCTCCTGGCGCTGGGCGATCGGGGCGTTCGCGATCATCATGCCTTTTGTCTTTTGTCCCCTTGCGATCGTGTTCAAGTTCTACCAGAGAAAGGCCGAAAGGATGGGTCTGTACAAGCGCGAGCCCAGCGGTCGCACGATCACCCAGTCGATCGTCCATTACATCCATGAGTTTGATGGTATGTTGACACACACACACACACACACACACCCCCTGCCATTTTACCCCACGTGGATCCGTCTGAACTGATGTCCCGCCAGTCATCGGCGCCCTTCTCCTGATGGCCGCGTTCATCCTCTTCCTCCTCCCTTTCAGCTTGGAGACCTACGGCCGCGCCGAGTACCGCAGCGCAACCTTCATCGCCATGGTCGTCATCGGGTTCGGTCTCTTCTTCGTCTTCGCCGCCTGGGAGAAGTGGTTCGCCCGCCAGCACTTCATCCGCTACGAACTCTTCAAGCAGCGCACCGTCCTCGGCGCCTGCTGCCTCGCCGCCATCCTGTACTTCAGCTTCTACTCCTGGGACCTCTACTACTACTACTTCGTCATGGTCGTGTACGACCTCGACGTCAGCATGACTGGGTACATGACGCAGATCTACAACGTCGGCTCGTGCTTCTTCTCCCCCATCTTCGGTCTCTGGGTCCGCCTAGTCAAGGAATTCAAGTACTCGTGCCTCTTCTTCGGTTTGCCGCTCATGATCCTCGGCGCCGGCCTGATGGTCCACTTCCGCGGCCAGGGCGGCGGCCACGACATCGGCTACATCATCATGTGTCAGATCTTCATCGCGTTTTCCGGCGGCACGCTCGTCATCGGCGAGCAGATGGCCGTCATGTCCGCCGCCGACCGCGACGGGGTGCCCCTGATGCTGTCGCTGGTCGGTCTGTTCTCGAGCCTGGGCGGTGCCATCGGCTATGCCGTCTCGGCGGCGATCTACACCAATACCTTTCCCGAGGCGCTGCGCAATGCGTTGCCCGAAAGCGCCAAGGCGGAGTATGCCACGATCTATAGTGGCGGATACCTCGCGCAGATGCAGTATCCCGTGGGTTCGGAGATTCGCAACGCGATCAACTACGCCTGGGGGTATAGCCAGAAATACGGCTGTATTTCGGCCACGGCGATTCTCGTGCTGGGCATTCCTGCGATTGGCATTTGGAAGCACTACCGTGTGGATAAGAAGCAGAACAAGGGCGTGATGATTTAGATGCGATGCGATGCGAATACCCATGACCTTATGCCATTTTGAGAGGGTGGTGGATGCGCAGGGGAAGGGGTTTTATACAACAATAGAAAAATATCCTACTTTAATGGCTGAATGATAGCAACCTTTGCTTTCGAGCTGTGATTCTTTTCCATTTGCACTTCTTCCTGTCCTAACCCCGCATGTCTGGGCCATGCATTCTTCTTGTCTTCTCGACTTGTCGATCATTTCTCCCCCTCGGGACAACACACTTACAGATGTCAGATGCGACGTTGCATTGCTAATGTGAATCTAAACTAATCGCAAAGTATGTTCATAAAAGCGTCGTGTTCCCTCCTGCTCTGCCCTAGAAGCGCACCTTCTTTACCGTCGTTGCTGGAGGACGCTCTTCCCTCCTGCTGTAGCATTAGAATCGTCAAGCAACTCCAGATCTGTTCCTGGACAGACTTGATCGTTCGAACAACCTCAATTCGACAATTTCTGGATGTCTACCTAAGGCTCACAGACAATAACAGTTCAAAATGATCCCACTACTTTCCACGCTGCTGCTGCTCGCAGCAACATCAACATCAACAGCCTCAGATCCCCTCAACTACATCAACCCTCTCATCGGCACCACCAACGGCGGCAACGTCTTCGCCGGCGCCAGCCTCCCCTACGGCATGTCCAAACCCGTCGCCGACGTGGACGGCCAAAACACCGCCGGCTTCTCCACGGACGGCAGCAAAGTGACGGGGTTCTCCCACCTGCACGACTCCGGCACAGGAGGCAACCCGTCCATGGGCAATTTCCCCGTCTTCCCCCAACTGTGCCCGGACGATATCCTGGACAATTGCAAGTTCGCAATCTCGGCCCGGAAGGTGCCCTACGTGAACGACTCCGTGGTGGCGACGCCGGGGTATTTCAAGCTGGCGCTCGAAAATGGGATTCAGGCCGAGATGACCGCGTCGGCACATGCGGCGGTGTATAGATTCCGGTTTTTTCCTGCCAGCGCGGCCGCGAACGGGACGAGTCCGTTGATCTTGCTCGATCTGACGGATTTATGGCAGAGTCGGCAGAACGCATCGATCGCGATCGACGCGCGGACGGGCCGCATGAAAGGGAATGGGACATTCCTGCCGAGTTTCGGCGCGGGTTCCTACCGGTCGTACTTTTGTGCGGATTTCGCCGGGGCGGAGCTGCGCGATAGTGGGATCTGGGTGAATGATCGCGCGGGGACGGAGCCCAAGCAGCTGTTCGTGACGAGGGGGTTCAATCTGTTCTATCTCGAGGCGGGCGGGTTCGTCCGGTTCCAGCGGCCGGAAGATGGGACCGTCAGCGTGAGGGTTGGGGTGAGCTTTGTCAGTTCGGATCAAGCGTGTGAGAATGCCGAGAGGGAGATCCCGGAGCCCGTGGGCGACTTTGAGAGATTGAAGGTCCAGGACGAGGAGGCGTGGAGGGAGAAGTTGAAGCCCATCTCGATTGAGGCTGGAGGCGCGAGCGAGGACTTGCAGACGATGTTCTGGAGTGGTGTCTACAGGACGATGCTGTCGCCGCAGGATTATACCGGGGAGAATCCGCTGTGGGAGAGCAGCGAGCCGTACTTTGACTCGTACTATTGGCATGTATTTGGATGGCTTTCCTGGGGGTGTCGTTGACATCGTACTGACCTTGTAGCACGCAGTATTTGGGACTCGTTCCGCGCGCAGCATCCTTTCCTCACCATCGTTGATCCCAGCACCCAATCTCGAATGGTGCGCAGTTTGCTCGACACCTACACACACGTGGGCTGGCTGCCAGACTGCCGTATGAGCCTCTGCAAAGGTTGGACGCAGGGCGGGTCGAATGCCGATAACCTCCTGGCGGATGCGTACGTCAAGAACCTCACCGGCATCGATTGGGAACTCGCATACAGGGCCATGGTCAACGACGCCGAGAACGAACCTCTGGAATGGTCCGACGAAGGGAGAGGAGGCCTGCAGAGCTGGAAACGGCTCAACTACATCCCCTTCCTGGACTTTGATTATCTGGGCTTTGGCACCAACTCACGCAGCATCTCGCGAACATTGGAGTACTCGTACAACGACTTTAGCCTGTCGACAGTCGCAAGGGGACTCGGCAAGGACGACTATACCACGTACCTGACCCGGGCGAGCAATTGGCGGAACTTGTTCAAAGGGGATCAAAAGTCGTTTATCAACGGCACTGACACCGGCTTCACGGGCTTCTTCCAACCGAGATATCTCAATGGGACGTGGGGATATCAGGACCCGATCGCGTGCAGTCCTCTCGCGTCATTCTGTTCTCTCACATCGAATCCGTCAGAGACATTCGAGTCAAGCGTATGGGAATACCAATTGTACGTTAGACTTCGTCTTCTCCCATCTCATGCCCATCCAACATCGTCATCATCATCATCATCATCATACTGACCATCCGCATTCCAGCTTCGTCCCCCACGACATGGCCGCCCTCATCAACCTCCTCGGGGGCCCCTCATCCTTCGTCTCCCGCCTCGACTTCTTCCACACCTCCGGTCTCGCAGACATTGGCAACGAGCCCGTCTTCCTTACCGTCTACCAGTACCACTACGCCGGGCGACCTGCCCTCTCCACCCTCCGCGCCCACAGCTACATCCCGTCCGCGTTCAACGCCTCCACCAGCGGCTTACCGGGCAACGACGACTCGGGAGCCATGGGCGCATTCACCGTGTTCTCCATGATGGGCCTGTTCCCGAATCCAGGCCAGAACGTGTACCTGATTACGCCGCCGTTCTTTGCAGCTGTGAGCATCACGCACCCGGCGACGAACAAGACGGCGACGATCAGGAACGTCAATTTCGATCCGTCGTATAAGAATGTGTTCATTCAGAGTGCGACGCTGAATGGGACGCCGTACTCGAGGAATTGGATTGGGCATGAGTTCTTCACAGAAGGGTGGACGCTGGAGTTGGTGCTGGGACCGGAGGAGAGTAGTTGGGGCACTGGAAACGAGGATTTGCCGCCCAGTTTGAGCACGAGGTTGGGGGAGCAGAAGAGTTTATGAGCGGTAGAAGGAGATGCATGCTGTAGTGGAAGCATTTCCGTTTGACCAAGGAATGAGCCGACTCCCTATGATAGATGATGATGATGTGCAGCTGGTTGAAATAGAATTTTTGTCTACATAGATTGCAGATGATGGGCCAAGTGCCAATGCCATCTCTAGTCTAACAATAACAGCAACCTGTTTTGTCTATACAAGTCCTCAGTTGTGCCGTACCTATGTATGGATATAGCCATGCTCGCTAGATGGATTCAACAAACAGTGGATATCACAAGAAAAACTGACATCAAGAACGTAAGACAGTCATAAAAAAGGGGGCATTACTCTACTCCACCGCATGGGAGGCCACCGTATCGACTTCCTCGCGGTCCCGTTCCTGCTCCCGTTCCTGCTGCTCTTCTTTCTCTACCTCCTCCTCCCAGCTATCCGCCACCTCAGCCGCAGCCTGAGCTTTCAACTGCTTCCCAGCCCCGACACCAGACCGAAGCACGAGTCGGTCCTTTTTGGCACCGGCGCCGGCCCAGGTCGCATTCCCCTCCGCAGCAAGAGCAGCGTACATCGTCGTCGAGAACGGCGACCGAGCCTGCGACGAAGGCGTTCCGCTCCTGGCACTGCCCGCGCCATTCCTGCGCGAGGCGACCTGCGCCCATCCACCGTCCGCTGAACCGTTGGCGTGCGCTCTAGCGGTTTCTTTCAACGCCTTGGCCTCCGCCGCGGCGAGGCGCTGGGCGTCGCGCTCTTTCAGGCGGTGTCGTTCGCGGACTCTGACGCATTCGCCGACGCTCATCCCGCCGATGCCGATGGCGGCACCGGTGCCCATGCCGAAGATGGGAGGCGTCCACGTCGTGGGTTTAAGGACGAAGACGTGCCGGTGCGGTTCTGGGTCAAAGCTCTCGGTGGCAAAGCCCCAGTCGGCGGCGAGGGAGTGCACGAATGCCCGGAGCGGGGATTTGGCCGGTTGGAAGCGGACAGAGCGCTGGGTGGTGTTTGTGGCGAGGGAGTGGAGGGCCGATTCGTACGTTTGCAGTGTGGATAGCGGAGACGTGGACGATAGTTGGATGTACATGTCGAGGGTTTCGGCGGAGTAAGGCAGGTTCGAGGAAGAGAGCGGTTGAGGGGAAGTGGCGTTGGCGGTCGTCGTCGAAGAGTCGATCTCAATGCCGAGAGCTGACGCCAGAGACCGATTGCGCTCCAAGCGTGCGCATTCGTCATCGCATGCGAGCGGTGTCAGCGCAGGCAACCTCTGCGGTTGCTGCACTTGACCCTTGGACGCGACGGCCTTTGCTGCATTGCAGCGTCGCTCCTGTCGGAGCCGTCCACAGCCACATGTTACGGTGATCATGGTCGAACAGGGCGTCTTCTCGGGGCATGGATACGGAGCATGGCAAGGTTCCGTGCACGGATGGCCACACATTGTCTTGCTCTTGCCGCAGGGCTGCTGGCACGGAGTATGAGCATCCTCGCATTCTCCCGGCCGATGGCAGTTCTTCTGGCAGAAGTGAGAGCCACATTTGAGAGGCTGGCCGCAGATCTGGCCGCACCGGGCGTCTGTGAGCCAGCACGGCTGGTTCTTCAACACACGCTTCCCGCAGAGACAGGTCTTCTCGGTCAAGAATGGGCATTTCGGGCAGTTCTCGTCATCGGTATGACAGTTGTGCGCGGTCTGGGGGTGACCGCAGGCCTTGGGCCGCTCGCATGGATACGAGCACGGCGGTGGTTGCGTGCCGCAAGGCAACGGCGGATACAAGATGGTTCGCCCGCAGTTGCACGAGATCTCCTCGAAAATCGCCTCCCTGCAGGTGTTGCAGGAACCCTTGTGGCATAGCTCAGGACACGTGTGCCGCCCACACTTCAAGGTTCGGCCACAGACCCGGGTGCAGATGTGTTCTGCTTCAATGTCCTCGTCATTGGGGCGGAGATGTGACTTGAGCTTTCGTCTCAGTGCCTGACGCTCGATCGCCTTCTGCTCACCGGGGCAACACCTGTCCGCACATGCGTGCCGGCCGCAATGTAGGGTCGTCTTGCACACGCGGAGGCATTGAGGCGGTTCGATCTCGCCTTGATGGCAAAGGGTTGTGAAAGTATTGCGGCCGCAGCGACAATGGATTGGCATCTTCCGCAAGCATGGCCCGCAAGGTCCAGTGTGGCAGACCTCGTCGCATGAGTGTCCACATGGCAGGATCTTCCCGCACGCTTCGAGGCAGTTGGGAATGGGATCCTCACAGGATGTCCTAGGAGAGAATCCGGGAATGTCTGCCAGTTTCGTCTTCCCGCAAGGACAATGGGATACTACATCCGGGGAACGCGGACAATGGGCCGGCTGAACATCTTGTGGGTGACACTTCTTCTCACAGAAATGCTTTCCACAGTCGAATGCGCGATTGCATGATTCGCCGCAGCTGAAGCAGCCAATCCATTCCTCCACCTCGCCGGGTTTGTCAGAAGAAGCATCCATGGCTTTCTGACTGTCTAGTTCTTCATCCTTGGCACTGCACAGCATTACCGTCTCCACTTTTCCGCAGTAACACTTTGCGTCGACCATAACCTCACAAGTGCCACAGAGACCCTCGTGGCAGGGACGAGGACATGTATGCTCGCCACAAGGCAGCAGATCCCCGCATATTTGTCCACAGCTCCACCCGTGTTCGTAGTCTGTATCCTGGCAACGCTTGGTCGACGAGTTTCTACCACAAAAGCAATCTTGTGTTGGACCCATCGCCGTGCATGGAGCACACGGCCCGGCATGGCAGGTCGAATCGCAGGGATGAGGACAGCCTTTTCGCGGGCGTGAACACGTCTGTCCACACGAATGCGGGGGCAGCCCCGGCAGCGAACGTGGATCGACTTCTTTCTCACACCAACAGTGGTACGTTGACGGCAGTACCTCCTGGGGCAAGTTGCAGCCGGGGCAGCGCCACGCCCGCGGTGTAATACTTCCGTCTTCTCCCTCCTGGCGGAGTGCTGCGTCCTGAGCAGCAGCGGATCCCTCATTTCGCGACCACTTCTTGATGCAACTCAAATGAAAAACCGTCCAGCAGAGCCTGCACGACCATACACGCGACCGTCGACCTAATTCACTTGTGCAAATCGGGCATTCGTAGAGATTGTGGGCGATATCTTCGTGCGTCCGGGTAGCAATATCAGGGGCGGTAGACTTCGTAGTGACCTTGGGCAGTTTCTGCTGCACTGTCCTGGCCTTAGTTTTTACCTTCGCATTCGACTCTGCAGACGGCGCGGGCGGAGCAGAGACTCCCCCCACTGGCTGCGTCCCTGGGACAAACTCTGGCGCATCAGCTCTTAACCCTTTTTCACCCGCATCGACTTCATCCTCCGGTATTTCATCCTCCGACGTACGCTCTGATCGCGTCAATCGTCCCTCGAATGTCCGTCCTCCCGCACCAGTCGTCCGAGTATCGGGGCGGGCGACCCGGCCCGCCTGGTCGCCACCGCGTCCCAGTCCCCGTCGTCTCGCGCCATCCGGACGGTTACCGCCTCCTCTTCCTCCTCTCGGCCCTCTTCGTGAACGAGGGTCATCGTTCGGTGTGCTGGAGGTAGCTATTTCGGGTTGCTGTGCTGATGGTAACGGTAGCGCTTGTGTCTGAGAGTGTGAGGGATCGGCCGCATGTGAACGTGGACCCCCGCGCCCACCACGATTCCTTCCGCCTCGTCTCGATGATCTCGGTCGAGAGGTGGTGTCTGAGAGCGCTGGAGCTGACTCCGACATCCTCGCAACTCCCGGAGCAGTAGATGGAACCGCCACGAGCGTACTCATCCGAGTGAATCTGCACTGGTTATGATCGTTCAGCCCTTGAGACGAATTGGTGGGTGCGATTCCCTCGTCGTAGATGTTCGTCAAGCTGGTCCGTAGCAGGTGGCCCGACCTGAGAGAAAAGGAAAAGGTCCGAACTCAATGAAGACCAGTGGTACGGGTAGAAGTAAACGAGAGCTGAGCTTGTTTGTGAGAGAGTCGGAGATAAAAAACAGACGGAGATGATTTAATCGCCGGTGGCGGGACGGGCAGATCGACCAATGATCCACGGCGAGAAGATCGAGATCTTGGTCTGAGTCATCGCCAGTTATTCTCCTGGGAACGGTCAGGAACAGAGAATATCGACTAATCAATGAGAAGCCAACATACTCTCTGAGTCATGGACTCAGAGAGCGACTGGTGGGATCTAGAGCTGATTCACTGACGGTTCTTTCCGCTGTAGAGGAAACCCTGACACGAGGAATACAACCATGAGCCTTGTGAAAATCATAATGGATCTACAGAAATATCATTCGGTCTTCTCTTCTACACTTGAATGACAGAGCTTGTTTCCATGAATTGTTGTCTCTTGGTTGTTGTTACACAATGACAACAACCATGTCCAAGTCATCAATATCTCTACATGATATTTATTATCTTTGCGACTCGGAGAACATATTGTACATTGCCTCGTCTGACTTCACCTTGCGAATCCCCGTGTCTTCCTCCAGGCTCTCGGTGTCAGCATCATTCTTCACCCCATTGAGCCATTGATTCTTTGCAGCGTGGGTTCGCGATATCCAGAGAGCTATTCCGGGGGAACCAGTATCCAGATGCTCTGGCTTGTCACTGGATTTAGCCTGAGGAGAGTGCTCAATAAATAGCAAGCAAGGAGGATTTTCGCTCCGTAGATCATCTTAAACATGATGATTCACCCTGGGTTGCCAGGATGCTCAGCCCTGCCTGGACGCGGATCTTGAATTAGGATGAGGGTTATTCGCCGGATTCCAGGGCTCTGACGATATGGAAACCCTTGTTCTAGAACTGAACTGCACACAGCATCACATCTGCATGAACAATACCCGAGACAACCCAGAGGAGATAACTCGCGACAGTTGCTACAGAGTAAGGAAGTGCAAATGTCTGATTCGCAGCGACCTCTTTCAAATTCGTTTCCGTTCTTGAATTCGTCTTCGGACACGTCAATATAATGGCCCCTTGAATTGACGGAGACGATGATCTCGGCGAACATCGCCTTCGAGCCGTCAATTACATCGGAAAGTCTGCCGAACCGAAGCATCATGAACCCTTGTAAATATTGCAATTGCAAGATCCTTGGACTGTACGAGGTCTCTTGGCAACGGTGCACGAATTCTGTTGCCTCGACCATCAACTGTCAGACATGTTCGAATCGCCCATACTTTGCAAGGATTCACCGGTGCTTCCGAGAAGTCAATTCAGGCATCTTCATTTCTTCTTTCAGGACTAGCTAGCCTGCATTCTACGCCATGTCTTGTCCAAGAGGCGCAGGATGTGCTTCAAACGGTCGAGGCAATAATGCAACAAGCTCCCTCTCGACTTGGAGATGCTGTAGCATATAAATATTATGCCAGGACGTACCTGTGTTATGGATTGACAGAGAGATTTCAAATCATTGCTTCATTCTCTGAGAAGAGACCGACCTCTGAAGATTCAATTGACCATCCCTACTGACTGGCGCCATGAGCACAGCAACCCTAACCCCAAGCTCCCCACCACAACAGCGCCAAGTGCAACAGCAACATGTTTGGACATCAAGCCGGGGAAGAATGGGTATCTCCCTCCTGACGCCTGTGATGCTCTTCTACCGTATGTGCCATCCCTGGCTGCAGCAGTCATATTCTGTATCCTGTTCGGTGCGACCTTGATTGCGCATATTGTTCCAGCCTATCTCTTCAAGAAGGTTGGTTGAAAGTCCGGCCATGCCATTGCCAGATCGCACAATTGCTGATATACTACTTTCTCCTCAGAGATTCTGCTGGGTCATCATCATGGGCGCATCCTGGGAACTTCTAGCCTTCATCTTCCGCGTACTGCTTACCCAGCAGCAAAATAATGTTGGGTTCTACACCCCTAATCTCCTGCTGGTCCTTTTGGCTCCTCTCTGTAAGTCATCTTCTCTGCAAGGGTGTGTCAGACCCTCAGCAACGGCCATCAATGTCAGAGGTTCAGGCTAAGACCATCCAGGGATCAACGCATTCCTCTACATGGTCCTCGGCCGCATGGTCTTCTTCTACCAAGACCAGAAGCAGCTCGCCGGCATTTCAGCCAAGCGCCTCGCTCTTGTCTTCGTCTTGCTGGATATACTCGCCTTCATCGTCCAAGCCGGAGGCGCCGAAATTGCATCGCAGACAGGTATCTCGGACTCTCTCCTCCAAGTGGGCCTACACATCTACATGGGCGGCATCGGCCTGCAGCAGCTTTTCATGCTATTTTTCACCGTCCTGGCCATAACGCTTCATCCGCAGATTGCGGCTAATGAGAGAAAGGGGCTGTGCAGGGAGAAGATCTCACGCGGGTCAATGCCGTGGCAGTGGTTGTCTTATAGTATGTACGCGTGCTTGGCTCTAATTACGGTATGTGCCTTTCCCCTCTGAAGAGTTGATTTGATTCTCAGGAAAAAAAATGTTGACCCCGAGGATATATAGGTTCGAATCATCTTCCGTCTCGTCGAGTATTCCCACGGAGTCGGTACATCAAGCCCCTACCTCACCCACGAAGCATACCAATACGTCCTCGACGCACTGCCCATGTTCCTTGCTCTGGTTGTGGTCAACATTTTCCATCCCGGCCGCGTGCTGAAAGGTCCAGACTCGGAGTTTCCACGCTTGGCTCGTGCGGAGAAGAAGCAACGGAAACAAGAAAAGAAAGCGATGAAAGCTGCTCGCAAGGCGGAGAAGAAGGCCAAGCGCAAGGGCGAGGCCGTATACAATGGGCCTGGTCAAGCCGATGATGATGATGATGATGATGGTCAAGTGCGCCTGCAAACCTATGAGAGTCTGAACCACCAGGAGAGTGGCCATGCCCGAGGGTTTTCCTCATATACTGAGGACGACCAAGTGATCGAGCTGAGCCAGCCAGGGAGGTTTTATGATGCCAATGCATATTATATGTCGTCTCGATGAGAGGGAACGAGGAAAGCTCGTTTGGGTTTTATGTGATGCATTTCTCTTTGTTTGATGGATATTGCAGCGTTTGATGGTAAGGGAGTTCAACCACTTTGCGGGTATAGTCTTGATAGAAATGATTCTGAGATTAGCATTGTCTTGATAGCTGTCACTTTAGATCTAAGATATATATGATATTGCATCTTCACTTTTGTATTTCTGCCTGATTGAACACATCTCTGCCACAGAGTTAATGACTCCTCAGGTACCTTTTGAAGATCCATCAATGTTAGGGGTTACTTTCATGTCCCTACAGAACCTTCCTGTGAGGTTCTCTCACCATAGAATGAGAAATATCAACCCTGAGTGCACCTTGCAATACCTGAAATCGGGCTGCAATTAAATGGAAGCCATGCGTTAAATGAATTGGCAAGAAAGTGATCAAAATTGAAAACCAAAGGATCATTCTCATTGATTAAAGTAAATAAAAGGTTTTGCATGTTGGGAGTGCTCATTATCAGCCAGATCCATTGACAGTGTGGGATGGACATCTTTGCAAGATGATGAGCTGAGGTAATAATGCATGCTCCAGAAGGCAGAAAGCGTGCTTGCAGTATGGAGGATTTTTGCTCAAACATCTCGAGTCCCTTTGATTTCTCAGATATTCTCGAATCATATTCATATTGCCCTGTCCGTGGCACCATAATCCATTCATCTCTATTTCCACCTGTCGGCGTTTTCGTCGGATTTTTGCTCCTATCAGTCTCTGTCAGCGAGAAGTGATCATCCCTTCCTTTTGTCCTGGTAATTCTCACCAAGTTGCATTCGGCAACGATCTGCCCGACTTACGAGGACCGAAACTGCTCTGGTCGAATTATCGTCCCTGTCTGTGGGCGGGGTCGGTCAGTTTCTCGGGATTGTTTACCCCGTACCCTGTCCAGGGTATGATCTGTCGAATGAAAGCCAAGGAGCGGGTGTCATGGTGCCTTGCTCACTGATGCATGAGTCTGAAATCATCATTAGTCGACTGCTCCGTAAGAGTCACACAGATGGTCATCACTCCCTCACCTGTCTTGTCCAGCTGATAAATCACCCAGGGGTATGGACACGTTCTACCTACGCGCTTCAGACTCCCGGCTCGACCAAGACGTGCATCTTTCTTGGGGATACCATAACCCAGAGGACACCATGTGGTTTTCGTCTCTTTCCCTTCCCTCGAAGGCTAAAGCCAATCTCGGCACGGAAGACAATCCCTTGACGTTGGCGATCATGGCGCTCTGACGCGGGGAACGGCCGGGGGCAAGCTCCCCATAACCATAATTAATCATAAGTGCTACTAGTGGAAGAGACCAAGAGATTGGCTTGGACCAGAGGCTTTTGTTGTGGCGTTTGCCAATGTCACCCCAACCCGACATCCAAACTGGCCTGAACGCAGTCTGTATTTGGTTGTTTACTCTGATCCTTTTCATGTGTCCCGTCCAATTATTATTGCTCCAAGCCACGGGGGAGGGGAAACTGTTACACCCTGGCTTAGGATGCCAGTGTTACATTGCTTGCTAAGCTGTACGGCAGGAGCTGAAAGAACCAGCATGCTGAGGCCCGTGAGGGGTATGTTCCATGGCCCCCAGTGCTGTATATTAACTGGGGGTTGAGGCCCTCGCAGTTCATAGCCTCCCTTTTCAGTTGTTTTGCTTCTCACTTGGCCTGTGACGGCAGCTGGTCGATACGACGGTTCTCAGCGGCCGCTATCAAGATGAAGAAGATCTACAATGTGTACTTTCTGTGCGGCTTCGCCACCCTTGGTAAGGGCATCTGCTGCTCCTGGTCTGAAAACCAACCGAAGAGCAGATACTGATCATATTCCAGGTGGTGGGCTGTTTGGTTTCGACATCTCGTCGATGAGTGGTAAGCAATATGAACACCTGTATGGACTCGATGAATGGGAAACAATCAGCTCATATAATATACCTAGGCGTCCTCGGGACTGATGCGTACCTGAACTACTTCCGCGTCGGCAGTGGCCAGTACAAACAGGCAGGTCAACCTTCGGTTTTTGTCAGTGAGAGGCTATATTCTGATCGATACCCAGGGCGGCATCACCTGTGCAATGCCCTTTGGCTCTCTCGTCGGTGCGCTGTGCTCGAGTTTCATCGCGGATCGGTACTCTCGTGTCACCGCAATCCAGTTGTCCTCTATCTTGTGGATTCTTGGCTCTATGTGAGTGACGAGTGCCTTCGAGGCCGTGAGAAGCGCTGCCTGCTGACTCGCCTAGCTTCATGACCGCATCCAATGGTATCGCCCTCCTTGTCGTTGGCCGTGTCATCGCTGGTCTTTGCGTCGGTATCGCTTCTGCCATGGTCCCTGTCTATCAGGCGGAGATTGCACCGAAAGAGATTCGAGGCCGTGTCATATCCTTACAGCAGTGGGCGATTACCTGGGGTATTCTGATCCAGTATTTCATTGTGAGTATCTACCTCAAAAATCCTTGGTCATCCTGTTCTGACAAAATCCTCAGCAATACGGTGCTAGCAACGTCGACGGTGGCCCCAATAATCCCAACCAGAGCACGGCTGCCTTCCGCATCCCCTGGGGCATCCAGATCATCCCCGGCTTCATCCTCCTGATCGGCATGTTCTTCTTCCCCAAGTCCCCCCGCTGGCTCGCAAGCAAAGACCGCTGGGAAGAAGCCATCCAGGTCCTTGCTCACCTGCACGGAAACGGAGACGTCAACCACCCCAAGGTCCTTGCCGAGTACAAGGAAATCGAAGAAGCCCTGATGCTCGAGCGCGAACAGGCACAGACGAGCTTCCAGGAGCTGATGAAGCCTCGCATCGCCAAGCGCGTCTTCCTCGGCATGAGTCTGCAGATGTGGTCGCAGCTGTGCGGCATGAACGTCATGATGTACTACATCGTCTATATCATGGAGAGCACGGGAACCGGCTCCCCCCTCCTGACGGCTTCGATCCAATATATCCTCAACACGGCCCTGACCTTGCCCGCTATCCTCTACCTGGACAAGTTCGGTCGTCGACCCGCCATCTTGATCGGGTTTGCCCTACAGGCTATCTTCCTGTACATCGAGGGAGGTCTGCAGGCCGGATTCGGCGAGCCCAACCCCCATACCGACCCGAAGCTGGACGCAATTTCCTGGACCGTCTCGGCCCATCCAAATGTTGGCAAGGCCATCATCGCCCTGTCCTACCTCTTCGTCTGTTCCTTTGCGACAACCATCGGTCCAACCTCCTGGACATACCCCGCGGAGATCTATCCGGCCAAGATCCGCGCCAAAGCCGTCTCCCTTGCGACGGCCTCGAACTGGATCTGGAACTGTCTTCTTGCGCTTTTCGTTCCTCCGCTGCTATGGTCGATCAACTGGAAGATGTACATGATTGTAAGTCATTGCTCTTTTCTTTCTTTCTTTCTTTATTATTATTATTTATTTATTTATTTACTATCCTATCCCATCCCCTCCCTCTTTCACGGCTTACTATCCCCTCCCCTCCTTCTTTGGCTTTTTTACGAACAGCGCTAACTCTGTCCCGTCGCACACAGTTCGCCGCTTTCAACACCGCGGCCTTCATCCACATGTTCCTCACAGCCCCTGAAACCAAGGGCTTCACCCTCGAGGAAATGGATGAAGTCTTCGACAGTGGCGTCCCTGCATGGCGCAAGCTTGACAAGAGAAGCAGACTCGACGAACTCGAGCAGAAGATCGTCGAGGGTCAGCTCAAGGTCTCTGCGCCGGGAGAGGCGACCGCGGTCACTGCTGCGCAGGAGACACCGAAGGAGAAAGTCTGATGCATGGCTCGAGACTCGGTTGCTTGTTTGATTTGGTCGTGGATATCTGGCGAAGAAGGACGGTCTTGAGATCGGAAGATCTCTGAGAGTGTGTGACTTAATCGTACGGAGTGGATGGAGGATTTATGTAAGGGAGGAAGGAAGGAGCTGAACGTCGTCAATAACGCTGGTTACGGTCAATATGAATTGAGGATTTAATGCTATTTGTATGCTGTTCCGTAGACCGTGAGTCTAGTGACTAGTAGTAAGTAGTAAACTTGGTGGCTGGCTACATATCGTTTGTGAGTAATTCGGCATCAGGAAGACTCCGTCGGGAAGATGGCCCAAGGCTGAGGACGCATTGCACGATAATATGCACCCTCGCGCTTGCTGCGATCTGCTTGAGCTAACGGATTTATTTCATGGACAAGTGATTCGTCAAGATGAATTCAAGTATACCCGAAAAACAATGGAGATAATATGTATCGCTATGCATTGAACAGATGAAAAAGACAACACGAAAGAAACCACCCTCAAGCCATGACCATTGGGAACCTGAACATCAACACCTATCCACTGGATGAAATCTTCGCGTGGGAGAAAATGCAAGAGTAATACTCGATTACCCGACAAAAAGAACAACTTCGCCTCTATCATTCCGCTTCACCCTCAGAGCCCGCCACAGCTCCTTCTCATCGTCGTGTCTCCGCTCGCGGTCGGCACGGCTGCGTCCATGTCCCCGTCCGCGCTCACCGTCACGATCCGAAGAGCCGGACAAATCGCGATGGAACCGCTTCAAGGCCTTATGGACAGACCAGCCGCGTTCGCTTTCCGGGCCCTTGGTCACCAGCGACAGGAAATGAGTGGCCATCTCACGCTGGAGCTCCTCATCCGCCGCACTGGAGCGGCGATAGACAACAACTCGCCGGTCGTTGTCGCCGCGAGGAGAGCGCGAATGGGACCGGTCAGAGTCGCGACGGTACTCGATTTGCTTGAGACGTCTGGAAGGACGGTCGGCGTCTACCTGCGCGCTGCTCTTGCGCTTGGATTTGCGCGAGTCCGAGGAGACGACGTGGCCGTCGACAGGGTGGCGGACTTTGTGCGTCTTTCTCGATCGGTGGATTTCGATCTGGGATGGACGCGCTTCGGCATCGGAGGAGCTGCGGCGACGGGTGCGGACCAGTGCCTTGGACGGAGGCTCGTTGCTGCTGCCACTGTTTGCAGATAGCGCCGAGCCACCAAACATGGACGAGACAACGCGCTCGGCGCGGCTTTTGATGGATATTCCCAGTCCGTCACCATTACTGGCCTCCTTTTCATTGCGGCGAGTGCGCTTGATGGGAGAAGAAGGGTCCTGGTATCGGCGGTTGCTGTTGTCGGAGTTTTCTTCGTCTCCCTCTAGGGATGGCGATCGAAGCATTCGGTTGAGACCCCCCGTAAGCCCGGAATGGTTGAGTTGAGGGGTGCCCGCGTTGTTCAGAACGCTGGAAGGAGCATCCATCATCGGCGTATCCTGCTCGTAACGCGAGTTGGCCGCATCTACATCGAGCTCCTCGACGTGTCCACGCTTCCGCTTCTTATCGCTGGTAGTGCTTGCGCCGTTTGCATGATCCTTTTCAGAATCGTGTTTATCCTTCTTCGCACGATCCTTCTTTTTCTTGGGTGCTGGGGTCATAAATACCATGGAGACGTTGGAGACCTCGTTGGGGTACAACGACAGTTTGATCGGATCGGCGCCATAAGAGAAGCCGTTCTCCTCATATGCAACATCGTACGTCTTATCCTCATCATCCACTCCCGAGTCTAGCCGGGCGAGAGCCTTGCTGGGCTCGAATACTGAAGGTGCGTCGTCCACCATTCGCATCTGCTCCTTGGATCCGCCAAGGGAGACCCGTGAAGCGTTGGGGGTCTCGTCGGTGACGAGGTAGTCGAAGACGTTGATCGGTTTCCCGCCGTTCGCCACGGTGACAGCTGACGACTGAGCCGGAGGCGCAGGAGGAGGCGTAGGAGCAGGCGGAGGGGGAGCGTTGGTTTTGGAATAGTCTGCATCAGGAGCGTCTTCAACGTGCGGTTGTCGATATTGGTTCCCGTTGGAGTTCTGCTTGGGGTCGTTTTTTCCTTTGCGCTGATTCTTGCTCGGTTTCTCTTTATAAAGGGCACCCTGGTACTTTTGTGCCTCAGAAATACACGACTGTTATGATCATGTGGGCCACGCAGCGAGCCCCGATTCGTCAGTCTCAGCTTATTGATCAATCGGGTTCCAAGGGAAATTTCGAAAACGACTACGATGCACATGCGCACTCTCTACTGACATCATTCACCGACACGAAGATGCACCAGCCTGGCTGAGACTGTGCCCAAACAACAAATCGTGACAAGTGAGGCCGCCGCCGCAGTCGCCAACCCCGCGGCAGTGGTGTCATGAACGTGTCTCATCAGAGGTCTCCTCCAAGGTCCATTCAAGCAGGCAAGTGTACACAGCATAAGGCGAGTCAATGAAGTTGCAGTCGAGAGTTGCGCCGTGCGTCGTTGTCAAGTCAAAACCATAACGGCTACACCACCCGTTATGAATCAAAGCGAGTGCGCCAAAGACAAAGGGTATGGAAAAAAGAAAATCATGATCATACCGTGTGCGCTCTATATTGGGTTCCTTGAAAATGTACCATGCAGTCAATGCATGTAAACGATGCGCCGCGGCATTGGTTGCGGTGAGGATCGAGCTTCTTCTTGGTGAGGACGTCGCCGCACGCCTAGTAAAACGTAACCAAAGCGTCGTTAGCAAGCGTCTTCCGACTTCATTCCTCTGGGAGCTAAGGGGCCCATCCAACTCACCTCGCATGAGAAAGACACCATAGTGACCCCGCTCTTCGCGCAGTAAGGTGTTCGCGCAGATTATGGTTGGGCGGCGTAGAAACAGACACGTCAGGGCAGAGTCGATCCCCACGAGTGTGTCAGAGTCGTTAGCCACTGGGGCGAGAGCGCAATCGGTTCTGAATGCGATAAAAGATTGTTCGATGCCCAATGCAGGGAGGATCCGAGTCGCGCAGGGCAGCGACGTTAAAAAGATCGACAAACGCGTAGAAGCGCAGGAAACCAAGAAGGAGAGACTTGATCGATCCGCGCAGCTGTCAAGAGACACAGCGGTTAAGAGACTCTGCGACTGGCGCGTGAGATGTCGGTATGATCGATCTCAAGATTGTTGCTTTTTTTCTTGAAAGCGCAGACTGGGATGGCGCTAGTCTCAATCTGGATGGCTCAGCGCTAACCTCGTTCAGGTTATAGTGGTTTCTGCCCTACAAACCAGGCAGGAAAATGGCATCAAAGACGCGACGGTTGAGGACCATAAGGAGGTGAGTTGACACGAAGGGAATCGGAGATAAAAATAACAAGACGATGTCCTTATTCTCATCCCGCCTCTCAGGATTATGGGGTGGGAAGATTCCCGTGTTTACTGTCGCACATCCTGGTCCGAGTTGGCCTGAACGCGACTTCTGAGACGAGCGCAACGTTCGATCGATGCAGGGTTCCCCCATGCAAGGATTGTCGTCAATCCAGGCAGTGCGGCATCTCATGTCTGGAATTAGTCTGTCAGCTTGGACTTTTGACTGTCAGGAGACTCGTCCACTTGGAGAGTCAGAAGGTATAATAAGCCAGTCATGATTCAGGATTGCCATTGGAGGAGAGGAGGGGTGTGGCTTGCGCGATATAAATAAACAAAGAAGGGGGAAACTATGAAGTCCAGCTCAAGCACAGGGACTGATGATGATCGGGATGACGACGACGATGTTATTGATGAAGGATGTCCCTTTGTGTGCTGTACTACAATGCACAGAAGATACACAAGGCATGTTCGTTTTCCTTCCTTTATTTGGACTGAAAAATCGGTAAGAGATTCAAATTTAAGCATCGACTGGGAGGACAGGATGCAACTGCTACGGTTTACTGGTTTGGAGAATATTCCGACTGCAAGTCATCTGCTAGAAGCAAGCAGATTACTGCTGCCGCATATGCATAGTGTAGGATAGTAGGATGTCTACGGAGCACAGCTCCAGAGCAATCAAACATTCAAGCCATCCAGAAATATTGGAAAAAAGGTCGCAAAGGAGATGATGCAACTGGAAGTATGACCGTCGGCCAGTTGCGCTGGTCACCAACACTCATACCTCTCAGTGTCCGTTGTGTCGTATGCGCAGTATATTGCAGTGTTAAGGCAGGCGGATATTTTGCTTGGTAATTGGATCATGGGATCAAATAACCTGGGCTTGGTGACATCCTTGATGTCACTATCGAGCCTCTCAAGCCTGCCAGTATCCTAGTATCTTGTTGCTTTGGGAGTAGACGAGTTTCTCACTGATCTCTCAGAGAGTCTGGGTTTGTTGCGATGCAGCATGTACAATGCCAACAGCCAGGAATGCTAGTATTGAATTCTATATTCCTTTTTGGCAATAGGAAACGACCAAAATAACCCACAGTCTTCTATTGACAACAGAAAATTCTCCGGACTGTAAACGGTCGTTTCCAAGACCAGCCTGGACGAAATCAAATGCGTGGGGTATTTGAAGTATGCAAAAGGGGCTGAAGGGAATGCTATATTGTACAGAAGAGAACCGGCTCAGCTGGACTGCAACGAACCTGTGTTGATGCATGTAGAAAGAGGGAACCCCCGGGTATCGATGGAAGAATCTAAACCTTCGCAAAAAGAAACAATAGGCCGATTGTCATCAACCCCGTGTAGTACTTAGCAGAAGAGTCAGCACCCCGAGACTTCTTCGGTATGATAGGTAAATGACCACTCACGGCTCCTTTGATATTTCCACGTCAGGCTGCGAGTCCTGGCCTGAAACCGGTTTTTGATCTGACGACTTGCTCTTGCTTTTTGCTTCGTCTTCGTCCTCGTCTCCGCAGCCGCAATCGTAGAAATCACCGATGTTATTGCAGTCGAACATGGGCTTGTTAAGCATCGCATTGACCTCGTTGTGAATGAAACAAGCCCATCCAGCAGCAGCGTTTCGCGATGAGACCTGCGGAGGGTACTTCTTCAGATGTTGTTGAAAGTGGGCAGCGCATTCTCCACTGCACAAGAGTCAGCTCGTGACCATTTAGCATATCCCGTATCGCTCTCCATACCATGGATAGAGTCGCGAAAACAAGTATATAAACGACCTGAGCGTTTCTTGTTGCTCTTCCGTCGGCTCTTCGGGATACCGCGCCATCATTGTATGGAAGAATTTCCATGTCGCACGACCCAGTTCCGCTCTGTATCATTGCAAAGTCTTTAGCATTCCCCTTCCAGGACAAAGGAGAGGTCCTCTCTCTCACTTCGCTGTTTCATTCCTCAGTTTAGACATCACCACGTCTCCCTCCAACATCTCATCCTTGATGACGACATTCGGAGCAGACTTGTCAATATGTCCCGGGGCGCGTACAGCCGGACTTGGCGGACCGTGCGGTTGAATAAAGACAATGAACACGAGGAAGGTGGAAATAAGGGCGCCGATAAGTATTCGCCGTGTGATCTGGCGGCTTGCCATGATGCGAAGGACAGCGGAGGAACGCGGGTGACGGAGGAGTTTGGAGAACTGGGTCGACCGTTACTCGGTACAAGAAGGTCAGCAGCAGAGAAAGAAGCCGCTGGTTTGGGAAGAATGGCGTCCTTATGTCCTTCAAAGATAAGGTGACGATTCGCAATCAAATTTGCATAGGAGGAATTCAAACGAGAGAAATTTCAGAGGGAAACAATGAAATATTGCGGATAATGAGTGGATTCGAGTGCTGTACTACACTCCGTACTGCATCGCCATATCGATTGAAGATCGTAGCACTTCCAAAAAGGGGAATCCACGTGGCGATACCGAATGCTTAGTCAGTAGCTGATTATGGGCACAACAGAGCTTGTCATTGTCGCAGTAGTTCTTGAGGACATCAGACAGGACAAATTTACTCATCATGGAACTCTGGTTGTACAGAAATCACCATGTCCCAATCTGTTCTACAGTCTTCTGTGTTTCAGTTGCTGGTTGGTAAGTCCCCTGAGAACTCAGCAGCCGATCTTGGATGGCTCTGACATCTCGGTCAAGAATAGATGAGTAGCCGACGAAAAGAACAAATGGGAGTCGCCTATTCCTTCACTGGAATAAAGAGAGCTTCCAAGGTGGTCAATCATATCAAAGGCACATTATCGACTACAGCATATGATAAGATGGACCCTCGAGGAGTCGAGAACCGCCAATAATGCCTGTGGGTAAATACAACCTGCTGTGCGTTTTTGTTTGCTCATTTCATTTGATCGTATATTGCGTTCATTTGTGGTCAGGGCAGGCTCAGCGTCTTGGACATCAATAATATCATCGATCATGCACGAAAAAGGGGGAAATTTGAAAATGTGGGGAAATTCTGGGGAGAATCTTCAGAAACATCTCGCCTCCCAAGTACGTTTTTCTCCACGTCGACCGTCATTTAGCCGCTCAGAGACCCTGTCGACACTCGACAGTTCCCCAAACCCGTCCAAGTCACAGTGAGTCACTACAGTAATCATATCCTGGACTCTAATTAGTCTTTCGCCAGTCTTGACGTTCATCTCGCTTATTCGACGGATCCATCCATCATGGTGTCTCTTGGCCGGAAATCGAAGTGCCCAAGTCGAATTAATCTTGCAGTAGCTTGGGATTTAGCCTAAACATCCGGGCGCCTTTCCCCAAGAATCACGGCAAAAATGACAAACATGGTTGCTGGGAGTCTCGGCTCTGGGGTCAGGTCCTGATTTCTGTTGAGTGGATGATTATCATTGCCGAGCTCTCGTGCCGGGTACTGCACCATCAAGAGATGGAGCTCCAGCCGGCTAAGTACGAGAACTGGGGCATCATGCATGAGATTCTGCCGTAATTAGATCCATGGAGTGTTGATCGGAAGGGGTATAATAACTGGCATCATGCCAGCGCATGCTTCACTACCTCTCCCCTCCCCTTGTGAGTAGTATCCCCAGGACGTCGTTTTCATCGTCATGTGGTTCTCTGCCTTATTGACTGCCCTCAGCGCAGTCGAGGTTGCCTACGCCCTTGGACAAGAGCCTGTTATCACCTTTAGCAAGGACCAGGGATCTATCCAATTGGCCGGAGGTAAAGCTGGATCAATCTTGCTCGACGGCAATGACTGGGCCGGAGTCCTCCGAGCTGCAGGTGATTTGGCCATCGATTTTGGGCGAGTGACTGGCACGAACTTCACGAAACAGCTGATCAATGGCACCGTCGACCCAAGTGTGTTGCCTCATGGAGACGGTGGAGTCATCATCGCCGGTACCATTGGCAAGTCTGGCCTGATTGACTCGCTCATTCAAAGTGGTAAGATCGATGTCACTCCCACCGAGGGCAAGTGGGAAGCGTTCCAAACTGAAGTGGTGAAGAATCCTCTGCATGGCATCTCTGAAGCTCTTGTCATTGCGGGAAGTGACAAGCGTGGGACCATCTACGGTCTCTATGACATCTCTGAGCAGATCGGAGTGTCGCCCTGGTATTGGTTTGCCGATGTTGCCCCGGCCAAGCACTCGGAGATCTATGCTCTGAACACACGCAAGATTCAGGGTTCCCCGTCAGTCAAGTACCGCGGTCTCTTCATCAATGACGAACAGCCTGCCCTCACCAACTGGGTCAGTGCCAACTATCCGCCTGCCAAATACGGCGCGGGCTACAATGCGGATATGTACTCGCACGTCTTCGAACTTATTCTCCGTCTTCGCGCAAACTACTTGTGGCCTGCCGAGTGGGGCAGCATCTTCGCCCTCGATGACCCTCGCAATTCTCCTACCGCAGACGAGTACGGAGTGGTCATCGGTACCAGCCACACCGAACCGATGATGCGATGGACTATGGAACAAACCCTTTTCCTGGAAGGTCCGTGGAACTGGGACACCAACAAGGCGAACGTCACGGCGTTCATGAAGGAAGGTGCGATTCGCTCTAAGCCGTATGAGAGTTTGTACACGATGGGCATGCGTGGATTGGGTGACACTGCATCCCCAACCATCACAGCACAGTCTCTCGGAGATATCGTGCAGACCCAGCAGCAGCTCCTGTCGGAAGTTTTCAACACGACCAACATCTCCTCGATCCCTCAGATGTGGTGCCTCTACAAGGAGGTTGGAGGATATTACCAGCAGGGTCTACGCGTGCCGGATGATATCACCCTCCTCTGGGCTGACGACAACTGGGGCAACATTCAGCGACTGCCTGTGGACAACGAGACCAGCAGAGCCGCTGGCGCTGGTGTCTATTACCATTTCGACTACGTCGGTAGCCCGCGCGATTACAAATGGATCAACACCATCTCTCTTCAGAAGACATGGGAGCAAATGCATCTGGCCTATGAGCGTCAGGCACGCCAGATCTGGATTGTCAATGTTGGTGATTTGAAGCCACTGGTAAGAGGAACCCCTCGCTTGCAGTGGAAGATTGTGTGCTTACAAAACTCTGCAGGAAGTGCCCTTGAACCATTTCTTCGACTTGGCCTACAATACCACCCTGTGGTCTTCCCCCGATAGCACTGCTCAGTGGCTGAAACTGTGGGCGACCCGTGAATTCGGAGCTGCCGTTGCAGAAGACACTGCAGATGTCATGAATCGTTATGGCATGTATGCGGCACGCAGGAAATACGAACTCCTGGACCCGTCGACGTTCAGCGTGATCAACTACAACGAGGCGGACAATGTTGTGCAGGAATGGCAGACTCTCGTGGAGGATGCCCAGGCGATCTACAACAAGTTGCCTTCTGCAGCGCAACCCTCGTTCTTCGAATTGGTCCTGCACCCTTGTACCGCTGGCTATATTGTCACCAATATTTATGTCACGGCAGCAAAGAATAACCTCTACGCCGGTCAGCGTCGTACCAGTGCCAACACGCTTGCTGCCCAGGCCTTGAAGCTCTTCAACGACGATCATGCCTTGACCGAACAATATCATCAGCTTTTGGGCGGCAAGTGGAACCATATGATGGATCAGACGCACTTGGGATATGACTACTGGTGAGTACATATGCCGGACCTATTGATTGACTTACAACCTTGCTAAACCGGATCTCTCAGGCAGCAAACGATGAGAAATACTCTTCCTCCCCTCGCCTATGTCCAGCAATTAGAGGAGGGCCTTGCTGGAAACATGGGAGTCTCCATCGAAGGAAGCAACGCCTCTGTTCCCGGAGACGACCAATGGCACAGCCTGTCTAGCAATACCCTGACACTGCCACCCATCGATCCATATGGCCCCAAGAGCCGCTGGATTGAGGTTTACTCCCGCGGAACAGGAGACTTTACCTTCACTGTGTCCCCTTGGGACTCCTGGGTCCGGGCAACTCCATCCTCCGGCAAGATCTCCGCTTCAGGAAACAATACGGACGTTCGTGTCGAGCTCTCGATCGATTGGGCCAAAGCGCCGGCAGGATCTAGCATCGCGAACATCAACGTCACCCTCTCGACTCATGATTATGGCAACTTCGGCCCACCGTTGATCCAGCTCCCCGTGAACAAGACCTCCGTTCCACAGTCCTTCCACGGCTTCGTCGAATCTGACGGAACTGTCAGCATCGAGCCTGAGCATGCCACCCGCAATACCTCGTCCGGTAATGTGTCCTATGCGGTCATTCCTGGATACGGCCGTACCCTGTCCGGCGTGACTCTTCTCCCTGTCCTTGCCGACACACAGCAGCCTCCTGCATCTCCCCGCCTGGAGTACGACATGTACATCTTCTCCAACGTCTCCACCGTCGAAGCTACGGTATATCTGGGTCCTTCTCTTAACACCGACCCCTCACGTCCTCTGAAGTACGCCATCTCTTTCAACGATGCCGACCCGCAGATCGTTCAGTTTGTGCCTTCCACCCCGCTGGGTACGTTGCCAGCCACTTGGAGCGACGGTGTGAGTAACTCGGTGTGGACCAACACTACCAGCCATGCCATCCAGGGCGGCGGTAACAAGAACACGCTGAAACTCTGGGCGATTGAACCGGGCGTTGTCTTCCAGAAGGTCGTGGTCGATCTTGGCGGTGTGAGAGCAAGCTACTTGGGACCACCAGAAAGTACGATCGTTTAGGCCATTCAGTCTATCACTGACTGATTGATTTCAACTCAGCTCTAGCAGCACTGACTGCCATTGCCTGCACATAGTCCATAATCTCGCGACTGTATTAAAGTAGTATTTCTTGGATTCTTTGCACACCACCGAGCGACAGGACGGACATTGCACATTCGCTTCTCTATTTCTTTTGTAAGAAGAACTCAGATAGCAGTGTAGTATATTGAATAAGAATCTGTGTCTCATCCATTGAGTCCTCTCCATCCCCTTCGCGAATTGTCCAGAATAACTGTCAAACCGACTTTCTTAGGGCCCAGGACGAGTACGGGACGCTGTAGACACCAAGAACGCCATGCTGACGGGAAAAGCCTGTTCTTATCGAGTTCACAACTCCGGCCGCCTTCATATCTATCTATGTATTTATTTCTTCCCCAATTCCCACGAACATGGCATCTCTCAGGTCGTCAGCTTTCCAGAATCTGCTCCGAGGCAATTCCTCATTGCTGCGGTCCCAGCAGCGACGATGGGCGCAGGTGCACGATGTCCGCTTCCTCGCCACGCATCACGATCCCAACCATGTGCTGGAAAAGTACAGGAGCAAATTGACACAGAAGGCGAAAGAGTGGGTAGTAGTTCTTCATGCCCTTGCAAGATACCATTTGTTTATACGGCTGCAGCAAATGCTGATCGGTTGTTTCTACCAGGGAGGGCCATGATTCCGTCGAATCCCTAAAAGAAGCCTACAAAGACAAGATCCAAGAGCTCCGCCGCCAAGCAGCAACACCCGCGACTCCAGAGCGCTCTTCGACATCGTCGTCGTCGTCGTCGCTGCCATCAACATCTTCTTCCGCATTCCCTCCTCCTCCTCCACCGCCGCCCCCGAAACCTCAGCCCGGAAATCCAATCAGCAAAGTCACCGCCGAATCCAGCGGCATCAAACCCCTCAGCTCCTATCTCGACGTTGAGAAGATCCTCACCCTCCCTCCCAAAGAAATCGAAGCCCTCTGGCGCCTCCGACACGTCAACAACCCGAACTCCATCTGCGCCTGCATTCCCCTAGAAACATACCAGCGCATCGCCTCCGCCGCGCGGAACAACCCCCAATTCATCCTCCCTCTTCCGCGCCAACAGACAGAACAAGCAAACCCCGCCGCGGCTGAGGATGGTGCCGCCGCTGCTGCTTCCTCTTCCGGCGCAGATATCCACTTCCTCCAGTGGGCGTTCCACCCCCCTGCCGCACTACCGAATGGCCGCTCGCCTCCCGCGCAGACGGCAAACACGCACACTTCCACTATCATCTTTACGCATCTTGCGGCGTATAAGCTGCATGGAGCTTACGCGGAGCCTCACACAACTGTCACGCATTATCTGGACTTAGCGGATGAGAAAGGGCTGGTCCTTATGCACGGGCAGGTGATGCCGGATCGCGGCGTGAATACCACCGAGGCGAGCTGGTTGGTGAGTTGTGTGCAGCGGTTCTACGATTTCGGAGGTCAGGCGAGTGGACGGAAGGGGGAGTTGTTGCGCATGTTTACAAGGGGGGATGTCGAGGGGTTCAAGATTGAGGAGTTGATGGAGGAGACGGAGAAGTTGTAGATATTGTGGATGTACGTACGTGTACCCCTTGTTCACCTTCCTGGAAATGCTTACCGGGTCTTTTCATCAAATCCGCGTCCCCTTTCCAAGTGTGGGTCTTCTTGGAAAGAGGGAGATATGATTACTGTACATTAGATAGATAGTGTAAGATAAAGATGACTTTGACAACAACTCTTGATACATCATGTTCGTATACAATATTTTTATGAAATGATCGAGCTAAGCTCATCTCAGCATGCATTCAGATCGTTTTCCAGACTGTCCTTTTTTACTAAACCAGACGCCTCGTATGTCTGATGCACTTGGTAGATTGCCCTCTTTCACCATTCACAACCATGAGACTACTATACAGGCCACTTTAGGATTCATGACCTTGTTCAACGCTCAGGGCTTGTTCCAAGAACGCCATTCTCGATCTGAATCCATACACGGATTTTGACTGTGAGAAGGGTTTGGTATAGCGAAGTAATACAGCAAGATGGAAGGAGGCGAGCTTTTGATAACTTGCAGGCCTATATTTGAATAAGATCAGAACTGATCACTGGTCTCTTTCAATGAAGCTAGTGACTATTACCTCCTGATCATATACTTCTTGGTTATGTGGGATGATCTATATACAGGAAATCAGTAATGACCATACTATTGGCCTGAGGCCTTACTATATATATATATATATATACTTGCCAGTAGAAAAGCATACTATAAATTAATCTTACTCGACTTTAATTTATTAATTAGCAGTGCTAATTCTAAATTAGTAGCAATCCACTAAGGGAATCTCTAGTAGTTGTAGTTGTATTGAAATGGGGTTGTAGGGAAGCCGCTATGGCGAAGCCTTGAAAGGGAGAACAGGGAGAAGAACACTATCCAAGAACAATCTGAATGGCCTGAATAATAATAATCCGCAGTACATAACCGAGGCCCGCGCCTCACAGCCTACCGAGGCTATACGAGCATCCGAGAACAGGAGAGAGGGGAGAAAGAGAATGAATTCGTCTATCTTGCTACTATGGAGAGCTAGGGGGGGGGGTTCCGGAGGGAGGGGGAACAACTTGAATGCGTGATCTTGTCGTTTCCACGATCGAAGTGCGCAAGGAGCCTTGAGCGCAGCCGCGAAATTAGGGCCCCTGCAAATCATACCCTCTGCGTCCTTTCTTGGCCAAGACCCGAGAGTGAGAAAAGACTGTCCAGTAAAGCAGACCAGACAGCACGAGGGTATAATTCTCCGAGAGAACGGGGACAAAGGTTGAGCAAACTGTGGTGTAAAAGAAGTCCACGGCTTGTCTGATACGTACACCTATCTGGAAAGAAGGATGCCTTCGAGGTTCAATGCGAACACTACCGATGAGTGTACGTATCACTGTAGAATCGCTTAGATTCAGGTTTACGGGCAACTTAATCAACTGAATCTGCCTGGTTAAGTTTCAACAAGTCATTAGTATACAAAGACCTGCCTCAGACAAAGAAAACGGTCAAGCTCGACAAGCCCCCATGTTGCCCGTTCGAGACCCGCCGATCCCTCAAAGGATTGACCCCGAGGAGGCAGTCTCGCATGGGACTATGCAATCTGATATGATAAAAAGTCAATCAAACATGGTAGCGAGTGGCGCCCAAAGCACAAGCGAAACATCCAGCCGAATCACGAGGTTTCAGTCCTTGCTCTTTGAGTTGAGAATCGAACTGACAATTAGACTATCTGATATCAGCACGCAGCAAAATCACAGTAGCAAGGGATCCATACCCATAAAGTTCGAGAACTTCGCCAAAAATCAGAATGAGAATCATTCCAACATAAACTCGGGATTGTTGCATATAAGCGCGCACACCCTCAACCAACTGTTAGAGAAAACTCCATGAAAGTGGTACCTGAATGGAGCTTACTGCATCGCCAACAATTCCAATTATGTAACCACCAGCCAAGCCTGCAAGACCTACTTACAAGCCTGCACAAAGATGCATGAACTCTCTTGTTGACCTGTTAGCAAGATTCAAATTAACTCGCGCCTGCAGATTGAATGTACGTGAACAAATCCAGATTGTTGCTTGGACTCAGGTCCCCCAAAATGAGAACCGCAATAACGAGACCGTAAACCGCGATGATACCTGACATAACCACGGGAATTAAGGACTGTCCCAGTTAGCGAAGTCTGAGTTGTAATATCAAAAGTCATGCCCACCATGCCTTCATTATCAAATCCGGTCTAAACATTCCCACGCCTGGGATTCTGATGCCAGACTTTGCTGTTCCGTATGCTGCCCCCATTGCTGGATAATTTAGAGTGATGGAGACGGAAACATACACCCAAAGATCATCTTCAAGCATATTAGCGTATTGACAGACCAGGAACTCATCAGGGAGTACGTACTGCAGCTGCAACACCAGCCTAATAATTGGTCAGTAAGCGCTTGCTAGAACTACATGAGCCCCGTAGGGGCTAGAGTGAGGAAAAGAATGGAGCAAACTTCGGCGCGTACTCGCTTTCCGCCATGATGGGTGTATGAGGAGATCGCGGAAAGAAAAGAATTCAGGCCTTGAATATGTCACTGTAGGTAAAGATCAAATGATTAAGCGCAACATAAAGGCTAAGAAGAAGCTCCGTCTGCCTTCATGTGCCAGGTCAGTAATGACAAGGGCAACCCCAAGATACTGGTCGCGATGAGCAGATTGACTGCATTAGCTGCAACTGTAACAAAAAAATCTTTACTGTGCTGAGGAAGCAACTGACTGAGGTATCAGATCTCCAGCAAGAGGAGTCTAATATGCGCGGGTCCTGGATGGTTTGGTGATTCAGGCTGCCATAGGCTGCCAGTTTTGGAGGCCTGAGGCAGAATCAATGTGGCCTCAGGCTGGCATTGTGCGTGTTCAGACTTCAGAGCAACCCTCGCTTCGGTCGGGGGGCTTGGGGGCCTTATTAGTATTGGTAGTTCTATACGGAGTATTATATTTATATATCTTCATAGGCCTTGTTTTCTATGTATATAAAATAGACTCTATAAATAGGCTCCAGACTTACGGCCCTCTGCAAAACTTCTTAACTGCAAGCTTAATTATATACTAGTACTCAATTCTATGCTTGAGACTATGAACAATTCTATAATTAGTTCTATGATTGATTCTATGATCAATTTTATGCTCGATTCTATACTTAATTATAGGTTTAATTATGCGGTCAATAAGATAGGAAGGAGTTGAGGACTACGAGGAAGCCTAGATAAGGGGTCAAAAGCAGGTCATGTAACTGTGCTTTTTGCTCAGAAGAGTCAGGCCGAAAAAAAGAGATTTCTGTCTACAATATAGAGACAACAATCTGATCTGGTCGATCTTAATTACCAGCAGACCAATAGAAAGTTCCCATCTGAGATTTGTCAGATTTGAGAGGCCACCTACTGCTGGGGGTCCCTCTTTAATGGTGCAGATGCATCCCATCAGCTGAGTGTTTGCGTGGATCATACCATCTATAACATTTGTTACACATGAAAACGTCATTCCTCGCCTTACGGCGGCCATTAGATGCACCAGATAAGACCTTGGGACACCCTCCAGGGCATTGGCATGGCCCTTTGGGGCTTCCTTTTGGTCGATATAGGTGCTCGGTGCCACCATCATGGAATGTTTCCAACAAGTATCGCAATACTGGGAATTGCCTACTTGCTTCAAAACGTCTGGATGAACACCACCACAGGCCCTAATGTACGACGAACCCGCGAATCCAATCTAGAAGCCTCCGTGCTGCAGCCGGGATAGTGATATCGTCTGTGAGCGCTTGTGTGGATGTAGACTGGCATCACAATATCGCAACCTCGAAAGCCAAATCGGAGGAAACATCACAGCATCATGGTTGCAAACACTCATGAAGTTCATGGTTCAGCCCTTGTATTTGTACTGCTGGCTACACGCCTGTCGAACTTCCAGAAAGACTTGGATCCTCGCAATCAGCATCTCTTCGACCTGAGTCAATTCTAGCAGGTCAGGAGGAAAACATCTGTCAGCAACTCTCACGAAGTGGTTGAAGAAAACGTGCCCGCCGCTCAAGAGACCCTTCAGGACGTATGCTTGGTAGTCGAATGCGTGTAAAAATCTTTAATTTGTCGTCGTGGGCCAACTTAGCAACCGGATCCAACTGTTTACTTCGAGGTTATTGGGGATCTTCGTCGCGAAATAGAACGATGCCCTTGGAGTGAGGTTGGAAAAGAAACAGAATTTGAAATGGGATAATCGAATGTTCGTCTCAAATTCGCGAAAGCATTTGTTGTTCAGATGATGATGATTCCCCACAACCTCCTTGAGGTTGACAACATGGAAGTGTGAGCTGGAGGGCTGTTCAGCTATGCTGACAAGCAGGTTTGTAGGGTTATATGTGTCTTTTGGTGAAGAGAAGGGAAACAGCATTGTGTTCCAGCTGACTTTTCGTGTAGGCACTTATATCCTCGTAGGTCAAATCCTGCAAAGCCAAAGTTAGCAGACCCTCGAAAGCGTCTTGAAAGAATGTCCAAGGCCTGCTGTAGACGCAAATTCAGACTCTAGTGGAGTGGGAAACCCTTTTGAAAATCTTAACAACCTGAGACCAGTCGCTGTTATCACTTTTATACTCGTCAAGCCCGTCAACAAGGAAGAACACCTTAATATCTGGAGACACCCGTCCCATAAAATTATTAAATGCCTCCAAAAGTTCAACAATTGTCCATTGATGATCCTGAGCAAGTCCTACAACACTGTAACGCCAGTGCCAGGTCAAGACATGCTCGGTCATTTCTGAAGCCCGCGATAGAAGGAAAAACGTCTCAGTAAATTTTATCTGCCTCGTCGGCGCAGAACAGCATATCATTGTCCTGTGGTATGTAAGCGTTGTTTCCTGGAATGGGGGGATCGTCGTAGATCCGAATCCAAGCTGGCATATCACACAAAGCGAAGGTTGGCACCTGGACGTTACCGGAGTCAAGATGGCCATAGCAATGACCAAAGAAGACCATAAAAGAATTTCTGCAGCTTTGTGCCTGGATTCCCGAAGAAATAGTGCTTATTTATGCTTGAGCTTCCATCGTCGTCTTGCCTTGTCTTGCGATATCTCGGTGAATTCCCACGATCGATATGGAGTAGCAAGATCGACAGAGAGATCATCCAATGTGTCCATCTTCCGACGGTGAACTGCATCAATGAACGTATGCATCCCTTGCCAGGGTAGAGACATGCAGAGATCCGTGAATTCGTTTTCCATGATCGACGACACAGCTGCTCGGCAGTTTGCAAGGTCGAATTCACAGAGATCTACCTAGAATCAGCGGATTTCTTGCCTTCAGTTTTCAGAGGAATGGTATATCGCATAGTTGCTAAATACATATCGAAGCCAGAACATGTAACGTCTTTCACCAATCCCATCAAGCAATTGTACACGCCAATGGAAGATCCCAGTATTGAATCCCAAAAATCACAGAAGAAGAAGAAAAGAAACTGCGCCCCTTGTTGTATAAGGGACAGTGCGCCGACGACCAAAAGAAATATGCATACAATCAAACCCCGAAAGCTGACCTGTATTCCTGGTGCCCGGACCAAATGACGAAAACTGCGAAATGGGATATTAACATTATCAATAAAGATCGGAAAGTGCGTGAGATTGGATATCTTGGCATAGGAAGAGAACCGTAGACCACTGCAAAACTCGGTTTTGTGCGTCGCCACTGAAGCTGTTGTGTGTACTGTATGCAGGTTGGAAATTTGTTTGGACTATGGTCTGTTTGCGCCGATGCGTGAGACGGATTTGGGAACCAGATGTTCAGATGCCTTAAGGTAAACGAAGAGAGAGTGGAGAATGCGGTGAAGAAATGCAGAGTCCACGAGAAGATTCAAGGCCCCGCGAAACCATGTTGGAAACGGCCCGGAGAGAGGTCATCATGGTTTTCTGCACTGCAGTCGCAGCTGTATGCTACCAGCAGGTGACCATCACCAGCTGAGAGACGAGTGAGGGCCTCACTCTTACAGGGTGCTTTGCCCAGAATGGTCTCCACCACGACGGGAGCTATTGCTCGTCTCCGAGGACTTCTTCCATGACAAACGCGTAAATGTGCTCGAAGTAGCCAGGTTCTGCCACGCTGTCATTGTGGCCACCATTCGGCAGCGTACGCCAGACTTTACGGCTGGACTTGCAAACAGTGAAGAGCTGGGTCATGTGTGAGGGTCTAGATTCGCATGTTAGTCCGACGACTAGGGCTTGTAGGAGACTAAGCGAAGAAGCAAACGGGTTTTCGTTGGGACGCAAACAACAACGAAAAACTTACGGGACAAGCTCGTCCTTCAATCCGCTCAAGAAGAGAATCGGTACATTCGATATTTCCGGCAAGGTATCTTCACTCGACCAACATTGGTGACACAGACGTGCAAGATACCGAGCAGGAGGAAATACGCTGATGATTGCATTAGATGGTTCATCCCGAAACTCCAGCAAACATAAGGAGACGTACGTCGGGATCAACTTGCGAATACTCAGGAATGTGTTCTCCAAGATCAACCCCGCAATATCTCCCCGATCTTGGTTTTTGGCAACAAGATCAACCGCAACGGCGCCGCCCAAACTTTGCCCATATATTACGAATTTTGTGTTTCTCATCTCGGCCCGTTGCCGAATATAGTCGAGACCCGTCTGTGCATCAATTTTCAAACCCGCCTCGTCCGGTGTGCCGGTTGACAATCCGTAGCCGCGATACTCCAACATCAAGACATTGCACCCCAGCGTTTCCATCAGCACCTTGGCAATCGGAATCCGATGACCAATGTTGCCCGCATTCCCGTGAAACATCAAGATCGTGATATCCCGCGCCAGACGCCTGTTGGAGGGCCGGATAAAGAGAGCATTTAACGACTCTCCATCGGGAGTAGGGATCTGGAGATCTTCGTAGTCTGTGACGCCGAATTGACGGGGTTTAGGGACGTTGGTTCGCGCATCAGCAGGGACGTTGCGAGGATAGATAAGCTCACTGCACACGTGGTCAGCTTCCAGGTTCGCTCTTGAAGGAGGAAGATATTCCTCGAGAATACGGTCGGACACACTTTTGCTTAAAATACAAAAGACCACTGGCAACTACAGCCAGTCCGGATGATGCCAGCACAGGCAATCGAAGGAATTGGACGGCACTGTTGGCGATATTCGTGATACTCCATGACGGCGGGGGCGGAGGAGATTCGGACATGGCGGGAGATCGGACGGGGATCTTGGATCTGTCAATCGTATCTCGAAATTATCCTGAAACCCCACCCACAGTGGCTATTCAAGTCTCAAATGCTTGACAGAGTAGACATGAGCGATACGTAGCGCTGGCACCGTCAAAGGGCCGTATGACTTCAACTCGACTCGTCGTAATATCTCAGCTCAGTTCATTTGCGGGGAGAGACTGAGCAACTCTCACCGCCCGGCAGAACTGGCCCCAGAACGCGTTGGTCTTGTCTGCCTTCGCCTGAAGCTCTGTCACAGCTCCAGCATCACCATCAGACAGTTTGTTTTCCTCCTGGCACTTCCATTTCCGAGCTCTTTCTCCTCGACGTCGATCAATATTGTCACTTATATCAATACACAATTATTTGAATTTCTGCTTGCTAACTATCCACACACCATGGTCGGCCACGGAGTGACGGGAATGCTGGGGGAAGGTCAGTCGAGCTATCGAGAGCTTGTCGTCCCTACAAACCAGAGCTAACAGACATAGATGGCATTCACATTGATATGAACCACTTGAAGAATGGAGAAGTCAAGTACGTTTGTCGCCTCTGATCGTCGGTCTCAACTAGCATTTGCTGACGTTTATCTCTTGTATCCACAGCCTAGGAACATCAATGTGAGCATCATGTGTTTTACACACCCTATCTCTCGAGCTACGCATTAACGATACGCTCTAGCATGGCAATCAACTTCAAAGACGGAGTCATCTTGGGTGCCGACAGCCGGACAACCACTGGAGCATACATCGCCAATCGAGTCACAGACAAATTGACACAGGTCCACGATACCATCTGGTGCTGTCGATCCGGTTCCGCCGCAGACACGCAGGCCGTGGCGGATATTGTTTCCTACCATCTCAACATGTACGGCATTGTCAACAACGAGCCTCCGACCACGCAGGTTGCCGCTGCGCTTTTCCAGGAGTTGTGCTACGAGAACAAGGACATGCTGAGGTAGGCATTAGCTTGGGGTGGCTAGCGCATCGCTATGAGGAAGGAAAGGAAGGATGCTAACAAGGCCCGTCATATTAGTGCCGGCATCATCATCGCGGGATACGACAAACGACACGGCGGCCAGGTCTACTCGATACCTCTGGGAGGATCACTACACAAGCAACCCTACGCAATTGGCGGTTCGGGCTCGACCTACATCTACGGTTATTGTGACGCCAACTGGAAGGAGGGCATGACGGAGGAGGAAGGAATCCAGTTCGTGCGCAGCGCGTTGCAAGAGGCTATCAAATGGGATGGTAGCTCCGGCGGTGTTATTCGTATGGTCGTGCTCACAGCCAAGGGCGCCGTGAGGCATCTGTATCTGCCGGATACTGGCTACACTGGACCTGGTGTTACCCAATAATGAGTGTATTTCTAACATGAATGATTGGTTTGTGTTGTTTTGTTTTGTCTGCAGGAATCGAATGATTCGATAGAGTCCGTCTCCTTACCCGATCTTTCGTTAAGGGAAGCTCGAGATACCCCAGACTTTATGATTGTCCAAGAGGCACATGGTACCTAATCGTCCGTGAACGCCATCGATGTTCTAGGAGCGCACCGGACCCCGACACTGGTCGCCGTCATGCATGCGCGCACCAAGGGTATCGACATGCAGTACAGTAGTGGCATCGAGGAAGAGGAACAAGCCTGGAGAAGACATGTATACTGTGTGCCCTGTCCAGGTACTAGTACGTGGATTGCGGCATACTGCTGGGGAACGTTATTGAAGTGCTGGCAGCATGGATAGACCGTCAGAATATCGTCGTCCTCGCTGGGGTGCGGAATTCTAAAGAAACCCTGAACTTCATATTAAGATAAAGTAGATTCGAGGGTTGAAGTACCGACAGTTTCGTCCTCTGTACCAGTACTCCGTACTTGGGCAGCAAATTGGCTTTCTAGGGTAAGGTCATCGATGTCATTCACATCTTGTGCTGGGCAATGATTGACTGTCGAAGAACTCACTAGGAAAGCCTCCCGATAAGCCGGACCCAATGCACTGGACACAGTGGACCAGTCATCCACGAAGTCAATTGTGTCCTGAGCTGGTGTACGGAGTACAGAGTACAACAAGGGCGAGATCCTGCTATCAGAACTTAGGATGTCATCTATCCAGAGGTTTTGTGCTGCTGCACGATGGATGACCACGCACAGTATGCGGTAGATCTATCTGATTCTTTCACTCCATCTCGATAATCGGAGAGACTCGTCTGGGAAGTGGCAGAGATCTAGAATACGACCAGGAATTAATCAACAGTGTGGTCTTCACCACCTGCACAGACAGCGCCTCTTCATTCGCTCATCCCAGATACTAGTCAGTAGCTAGGTAGACGACGGACTGCCTGTCTACTCCTCCATAGACTGCCCTGGAATTTGGCCAGAAGAAGACAACTCAATCATAACTCTCTGGTCTAGTTTAGTCGGTGCTGTTCCTTGCCTTTTCTTCTCTCATTTTTTCCCTCCCATTCCAACCCTTCTGGTAGAGATCGATGGGCTTTCTTCCGTTTCGCTCAGCAGCTTCGGTCACACTGCTGCCGTCATAGATATATTATGTATCTCATTGACTGATTCCAGTCCTAGTACGGAGTACAAAAGTAATAAGAGAAGGAAGAAAACAAAGTAAGGAGATAATGCTTCAGTCCGATTTATTTGATCTGATCATTGGACATCTGGTGACTGTCAATACAATGCTGTAACATACTCCGTAGTAACCTTGGAATAATCTGATAGTCCTGGTCCATACAGCAATTTCCCAGCTCTTGTCATCTTTTGCTTTCTGTTTTGGTCTTCGTGAATTCCCCTGTATCACCATCAGCAGTGGTTGGGAGCTGGTCGTCTCAGTTTATGGCCACCAATATCACCAATACACACAGACGTCTCTCGCTCCCGTAACTCTTGATACTTGTCTTCATTCTCATCTCCTCTCTTGCTTTTCTCTCATTCCCTCCTGTCCTTTTTCCTGTTCCTTTCTTTCCTTCTTAATCAAAAATCTCCAATGCGCAACCATCTCTCGCGCGACTGCTTGTAATCTCCCTCCCGCTTCAACTTCTGGTCCTGTTTTTATCGCCTTGTGCGCAAACGGCCTGGTTCTCGTTGCGCGGGTTTTGCTGATGTCCTGCGTCATCCATTAATGTACCAATTGCCCCTCGTGCGATCTCTCTGGCCACTTCGTTTGGCGCTGTTCTTCCCTGCGAAATTTCACAATTAAAACGATTTCGCTGCTGACATGCGAGGCAGTCTGCTTCTGAGTGACAGAGTGACCCGTCTTTTCCCTGTCCAGCCTCGACCCGCTTGACATGGGATCGGTCGTCCTTAACCACGCGCGGTCGGATCAACTTTATAGCCCCTACACGATGCTGGGAGGCACCATCAACCGGGCTGCGACTCCCTCTGACTCTGCATACCGACCCTCGTCGCGTCCGACGTCACAGTCGGCCCAATTACTGGAGACAGCCAGCTCCAGATCGACCTCGTCCGCCAACACCACCCCCACCTCTTCCACGGCCCCGCCGTCGACATCCGCCGTTGGATCTGCGCATCTGCACTCCCACCATGATGTCCCGGCCTATATCAACGCCCAGTCTCACTCCCTCTCCCAGCCATCCTCGCGGGCCCCCTCTGTCACTCCCGCTTCCTCTCATCCTCACCGTGTAGCGGCGTCAATGACGACCCCTTCCTCGAGCCATGCCACCTCCCACCCTTTCCCCTCCACGACGCATTCTTCGGCTACTCCGGTGGCGCATGGATCCCAGCATGTCCGCAATACAAGCTGGTCGATGGGTTCGATGACTGGTGCTTCTTCCCACGCGGGAAGTCGATCTTCGCCCGCATCGCCTCGGTTGCTGCCTACCTTTCGCTCGTTTCGTTCTCTAGGCGGCTCCGAAGCCAGCTCCCCGAGTCGGATCAAGGTCCGTGATCTGTCTCACATCCAGAGTTTCGCCAGCGAAGAGTTCCTCGCCCAGTCACAGCGACCCCAGATCCCTGGGGAATGGCCGCAGGAGCGCCAGTATGAGATCAGTTCCATGCCCGTCACGGACATCATCGAAATGGTCGCAGGGCTCTTGACCAAAATCACCACCACCAACGACATGCATCACGAACACGTTCATCGCCATATCCCGCCTCCCGACGGCACGGCCAACCTCAGCCCACAAGCCACGAGCGTGCTCGCTTTTCACGGCAAGAACGTGCCGAGCATCACCATCCTCAGCTACCTCACCCGTATCCACAAGTACTGTCCCACCACTTACGAGGTCTTCCTCAGCTTGCTGGTCTATTTCGATCGGATGACCGAAATGATCAACAAGGGCCATCTGGAGCGAATGCGACGCCGCTTGGATGGAGTGGCGGCCATTCAAAACGACGCTTCCGCGCGGTCGAGCTCGTCCGAATCGTCGACTGCCCGATATGCCCATGCCTCGCCCATGGTGACCCCACCATCTTCTGCACGAATGACTGCTCAAGACCCCCCATCATCCACCATCTCCCCGTCGTTACATCCTCAGGAGGAAGACGACAGTCTGTCCCATTTCTTCGTCGTCGATAGTTTCAATATCCACAGACTGGTCATCGCCGGCGTGACCTGCGCTAGTAAATTCTTCTCTGACGTTTTCTACACTAATTCTCGATACGCGAAGGTATTTCGTCCGTTGTTTTCCATCCATTGTTCGCTCATGGCATTTACTAATGTATTCTACTAGGTTGGAGGACTACCCCTGGTGGAACTCAACCATCTGGAGCTTCAGTTCCTGGTCCTTAACGACTTCCGTCTAGCCATTCCCGTCGAAGAACTCGAAGCCTACGGAACCATGCTCGTCGAATTTTACGCAAGGGAAATTGTCGCGCAGCAACAACAGCAGCGGCAGCTTGCCGCAGCACCTATCCCGGCCAACCCATCCGTACCTGAAGAGTCGCAATCCGAGGGAATGTACATGCGTCAGCGGGATAAGCGCCGCGGCGACCCGGCAGAGTTCAGTCAAACTCCGACACCACCTTAATCCTGCACCTTTTTTCGTCTCTGACGATGTTGCTGGTATAGTCTACTTTTTCTCGGCTTCAATAGACATGGGTTACGGCTTATCCTTTCTACGGGGCGGGATCGGGGTTCTCTTGTGCTTTGTTCATATGTGGATCTGTTGCAATGCCCGACTTTCTCCTCTCCAATCCGTGTCACATATCCTCCCTGCATGCCTGGATCACCACTTGGCCTGATTCGCATTTCCCGAATAACGACTTCATACCCACGACATAGACTTTGGCTTCTTCCTACTTATCCTTATGGGCGTGGTTTTTCACAACGATATACACCCCTTTTACGTCCTTCGCAGTGGTCGCTCATCATACTGTATCCGTTTCTTCTCCGTTGATAACGTGGTTTTTCGATACTATTCCTCATTGACATAGGGCGGCGTTTGCAGGCGTTTCCTTGTCGCATTTGGTTTCTACCAGCTTTTACCTTTCTCGGGACACTTCTTACGAGGGATCGTCTTCATTTGGCTGTGATATTCTTGCGCTTCGGATAGTTCGTATCTGTCGGGCCTTATTTCGCGCGCGGCGTATCTTTTTCCTTTCATTTCTAGCTGTCTTGTGATACTCGTCCTTTATACTATATACCTTGTTTTTTTTGTTTTGTTTTGTTTTCCCCAGCTGCTGGTAATTTTGACTTCCACTGCATAGGAGCTAGCATGGTATTGCGAATCTCGGGATTTCAATGGATACTTCTAATTTTCACCAGTGCTGCTAAGGTTGATGTTCACCTTGTAGAGAAATGGGTAGGTGTTTTTTCAAAGAAAGAAATGTCGCATCTTGTCGATACCCTCTGGCTGTGACATTTCTTAATATTAAGATCCTATAGGGCTGGAACCTTGGATTTCCTAGTGCCTCAAATCATGGGGTGCATTCCAGCTAAGTATTTCCTTTTATTTATTCCCTTCAGATCTCGCAGTTATGGAATTATTCCTTGTGGCAAGTTCATGGGTCTGTCGCAGAGCTTATCAAGAATTCATATGATATCATAGACATTGGATGTTCGCGAAGAGTACAAACAACTTGAGCGAGATGCCATTTCTCAACTGCATGGATATTCGAACCCCTCTTCTCGTACTCGCATCCTTTTCCCCAGGTAATTGACGGAGGAATATCTGAGATTTGTTCTTCTACCAATCTCCTGCGAGATGGACACAGTGTCCCTGTACATACAAAGTACTTCAGAAACGCACGGGCCATCAACACAACACACCGAGTTTCCTTCATCCATCGTTTACCAAGGAAAAAGGCTTTCGAATTGGTATCACAGCAAATGGCAAGACAAAAGCGGCATCCATGGCATATATATATATAACTTCAATGTTGCTGCAACATGACAGGAAATTACAAAACGAAACTGAATCATATGAGAATGACTCAAACCACTTTGGAGCCGACAATATCACCCAAGACAGCATGGGATACATGACCAGTCTTATGCATGATGTGCACTTCTCCATGCCCCTCGCGCTGCGAGACACATGTTGAATGGCGATATGGCAGGGAGATGTCAGAAGAAGAGAAAACAACAAAAAAGAAGAAGAAGAATAGCGGAAAACCAAGCTTAAAAAACAGCTGAAGAACGACACAACCCAACAGGTAAATGGCAATTTATATGGCGAGTACATATTATCGAAGATCACTCAGAACAACAAACACCCATCTATCAACAACAGCAGTCAGCACCCGCGCCCAACATCCAACTCTGAAAGTCAAAAACCTACCAGGGTGTTAGGAAAAAGGCCACCACCATACCCCTCGACAGGGCCTTTCGAGAGCTGGCGGATGGATGCGCACACTTATCGACCTAAGCCATACATCAGCACACACACAAATGGACTGGGAAAACTTCACCTGTGATGTTGACTGCGGCGACGGTGACCGCATCCAGCGTGCCCTGCTAGATTACGACTTAAAGTCCCGCGTACGGGTGTGCATCATTACCCCAGACTGAGGGAACCTTTGCATAGGAATGTCCTCTGCCCGGTGATCAGCATGGAGGGAGGGTTGGTTGCATATGGCATTGGTCTTGCTTACCGCTTACATAACATATCAATGCCACCATTGCCTCTCGAGGACGGACGCTTTCTGCGGTTGAAAAACCTATGGTCCTGTGAGCAGTACCTGGATGGCTATGAGATAGCCAGGGCCCGGGTCGAATAGAAGAAAGAAAAACGAGAAGAACAAGTCAGAGGACAATGACTCTCCGGGAAAGCAAACAGAAATCAAGAGCAGACAAAAACATGACAAAGGCAAGACAAGAGACAACGTGCAACAACAGAAATCCGCTTCTCGCAGGAGATTCTTTAGAATGATTTTGTTATTTTAACTTTTTTGGGGGGATGCGAAGATGCAAAGGAAAAACTCACAGACACCAACCTCCCCTCCGTCGAATATTCTCCCTCTTCAACAACCAGCAAAAGATAGCCCTGGGCTTAGTCCACGTCGGACACTTCCGTCTGATCTCCGCAATGGCGTTCCACGCGCAGAGGTATCGATCACAAGGCCCGTCGAAGTGATTCCAATCGAGCATCGTCCCTTTACGCCGGCTGCCCCACCACGTGGTATACTTGAATTCTTCTCCATTCTCGTCGGGCTCAGGCAGCGGCTCGACCTTCCATCCCTGGAAGTAGCGGCAGAATTTCCGGGGGTCGTGGTACATGTGTTCCCTTCGGACGATCCAGCGCTCGGTCGGGGTGATGGTGACTTGGCCGAAGTGGACGCGCTTCTTGACTGGGGGTGCTTGCCGGTTCTGTTCTGCGGTGGAGGATGCGGGTGCCTGGCGAGTACGAAGGCGGGGAGCGGTTGCTGGAGGTTTTGCAGCGGCTAAGGGAGCTCGCGGACGACGTCGATGGTCTCGCAGTGGGAGAGATATTGAGAAGTACGCGTTCCTGACAACAGTCATATGAGAGCGAGGATGGGCGGGCGTCGGCGCGTTCTTCTTGCAAGAGGAAGACAGTTGTTTGCCAGTAGTCTGCAACCAAGGTCGAGACCGGGCCTGCCGAGCGGCTTTTCTGTCCTCGAGGGCGGAAGAATCGGGGGTTATCTGTGGTTTCTTCGCGGCTGGGGCTGGGGCAGGACGAGCAGGAGCAACAGAAACGGACGGACGGACAGCAGAAGAACGAACAGCAGAAGAACGAACAGCAGAAGAACGAACAGCAGAAGAACGGGCAACAGAAGAACAGGGACGAAGAGGACGAACGCAACGAACAGGAAGACGCGACCCTTTACGCATCTCAGCGAAAGGACGCTTGCTGGCTTGCGAGACGAAGACAAACGACCGGTGAGAAAGAGCCTTGGGATCCTCGCGGAAGTCGATACGGCGGGGGATACAAAGAGGCTTCGGTTTCCCATATCGTGCTGCCACTTCCTGGTCATTGATGCAGGACATAGGAGTCGGGGAGTGAAATCGGCACATTGCGAACAATGATCTGTCACGAACCCAGTTGGCAATCTAAGGAGGAGAGGAGGATAGAGGGGAGCGGAAAAGAGACAAGCAGGAGAGTAGAGATTGGAGAGCGCTATATACCAGATGGAGCTTGAGGGGGAGCGTATTGTGTGCGGGCACGATACTAGCATCAAACGACCAAATGGCGTTGGGGAGAGGAAGAGGAAGAGAAGAAGGGAGGAGGAAGAAGATACAAGAGGAAGAGAGGATACCCTGTGCTTTGTTTTGGTTGATGGAAGGTCGCCTGAGGAACACTCCTTGGTTGCGAGAATATGCTCCTCTAGGAGACAGCTCTGTCGTTGCTAGGAAGATGCCAACGGGATTGGTCCCAGTATGAGTTGCTAGACAGATATGCTGATTCTTAGACATACATTCTGATATCAACCTTCAGAGACGTGGACTGCCGGACGTCTGGGACATAAGCAGAGGGCGGAGTTGGTATACTCCTCCATTTAGAGATGCAGAGAGTATCAATGCAATCTCGCAGCAGGATCGGAAACTGCCTTTGTTTCAGACAATAATTCCAAGTACAGTCATATATACTAGTATAAGATACCGCTGTTCTATATCCAACAAACCAGTGAAGCAAGCATATCGATCAAAAACGACGGATATCATATGCTATCCGCATCTCCTATGATCAATCATAGACACTGCCAGCTGAAAACAAGGAGACAAAAATGTACGTCCACTCCTCGTCTACTTCAAATAGACTCTTCCTTCCATCAACCTTCTCGCCGTCCTATACACGGTTGCGCGCTCCAAGTTCCCCACCTCATCATACCTCGCCGCAACGATCAACTTCCCACTCGGATGCCCGATGATAATTTCTTCTTTGCCATGTTCTAATGGTCTCTTCGCAAGAGACTCATTCACCACCGACCCCTCCAACCTCGCCGCAGCAGACAAAGCCAACCCGGCTGTAATAGGCAGCGCCTTATGCGGCTGCTGTGTCGAAATCGCTCTCACAATCACATCCACCGATTCGGGATCCAAGATCTCGCCGGAGAGAAGCCTATGCGACGATTGGCGTCCTGCAGGCGTCGAGACAAAGCATATCTTAGGTATGGAAGGGGGTGCGTCGGATTCAGTCCCCGCCATACCCATTTTCACAGTCGCCTGCCGTCGAATCGACTCCAATCTCTGCAGTAGAGACGGAGTCGCGCTGATATCATCGGGGAGCATCGTACCATCTACACCGAGCTCGGTGGCAGACACGAACACGCATGGATTCCCGACATCGATACATGTAGCTCGCACCCCATCACCAAAAGTATCCGTCACGTTGCCCGTTGGGAGGAGCTTGCCCGTCTTCGAACCTGCCGGATCGATGAAGTCCAGTTGGATCTTCGCCCCTGTGCCTGCCACGCCGTCGATGGCGAAGTCGCCGTCAGCGATGGCCGCTTCTCCCCCAGCGGGGGAAACAGGGAATGTGGCGTGGATGAGTTTGCTGGTGTTGGTGTTGTATAGTTTCACCGTTGTGAGGAGCGGTGCGTTCTCTCGAGAAGCACCTTGACCTTCTACTTCCTCTTCTTCTACTTCTTCACCATGCCCTTTGCCCTGGTCAGGACGGATTTGGATGATTCCCTGATCTACTGCAAACGCCCCAATCGCACTGCTCATATTCCCACAATTCCCACTATAGTCGACCCTGCCATCTTTGATCCCCACCTGCACGAAGGTGAAATCGATCTGCGCGTCAGACCGGTTCGACGGCCTCACGACGCAGATCTTCGACAGGCTGGAGATCCCCCCGCCCATCCCGTCGAGTTGGCGTCCATTTGGATCCGGGGAGCCGATCGCTCCCAGGAAGATGGGCGTCCAGTCCTTTCGGTCTGGGGGGAGGTCCTTTTCATGGAAGATCAAGGCGCGGGATGTGCCGCCTCGGTAGTAGGACGCTGGAATGGATTTCGGGGTGTGATATTTGCGAAGGTGCGAGATGGTTGTAGTCGCCACTCGTTTAGACGCCATTGTCTCTCAGGTCAAGGCGGAGTAGCTATTGCTGTAGAAGAACTACCTAGTATGATTCGATGGTCTTCAGGGAGGAGTCAGGTCAAAACAATGTGTAGAAACCGAAGAATGGTTAGAAAATGTCGGTGGAGTTGTATAGTAATCCTTCAGCTATGCCTTGTATTTATCATTGACTGTTTCTGTCCTACTGTGAGTTACTCCAGTCAAGGTTATTCATTATATATACGGCGTAATCAATTGCCGAGGATCGGCGGATGCATGCTTTACTGTAATAGAACTATAACCAGGCGCTCAGGAATGTCAATTGACATTATCTGCGTATGCACTGATTACCAAGTTGGAGACTCCCAGAGTCATCCACAGAGAACTGATGGCCAGAAATCACGGCGGCTGGTGTCAGTGTTGGTAATGGAGGCTAATCAATATACTCAAAACTCGCAGATTCATATCCTTTCAGTCACTTGATGCCGTTAAGTACAATCATCACGCAAAACAGCAATGCAATCATGGATTAGAGAACAGCTCATGACAGCCCGAAAGAATACCAGACCCGAAGAATCGAATGCAATGCTCACCATGCATGACTCACCGAACTCCCGCCCAGTTCTTTATAAATATGCCATTCCATCTTATAAAGCAAACACCCCGTGAAACCGCTCTGGAAACACACACTGCGACCTCGCTTCGTCAGGCAAAAGAATCATTCGATTCTCGGTGGACTCTTCGATCGCCTATCCGCGGGACTCATACTGCTTCTATTCACAAGTCAGAACCAAAATATGCAAGATAAATACTCTGTGGCGGAGAGGTAGGTAACGTACGATCTGCGCCTCTCACCCTCCTTCCTAAACGCTTCAATGATCTTCACCATTTCCTTCCGGCCAGCATGCGCATCAATCTTCCGGCCACCTAAACTCATACTGACTTTCTTATCGCTGTTGGTCATCAATAACCTCTTCAACAGAAGATGTCTCATGCTCAAACAGACAAAGACCCCGCAGTCGCTGCCGTTCTCCTGCACAGGCGAGTCATCGAGGTGAATGAATCGTATATGACGGTTGAGCAATACCCCGAACTTCATGGTAACGGTCTGCGCCTCCCACCGGTTTCCCGGGGGAAGGGAATCATAGTGGAACGCGACGCCATCCACTATCGAGATCAGGAGTAAGGACCAGTGGGTCCCACCTTCGGCCTCGGTAACGTTGCGGCAGTCGTTGATTGGAAGAAATACGTGCGTTGTCCGGCTGAAATCCGGTAATGCATCTCGCAGCGTGCGTGGATCGGGTGTTTGGAGGATCATGAATGACATGCTGGGTCGGAGGAGGACAATGTTGGAGGACTTGTATTTGACGAGAAACTCTCGCTCGAGATACCTGGGACCAAAAGTTGAGTTTCGTACTCCCAGACTCATTGCATGGCACGGGTCATCGACTTACTCTTCCCAGAAAGCGATAACCTGCAACAAAAGCAACTACTGTCAGCAGCGATCCGGTAAACAGAGATCTTGAACAATGCCACCTACATTATCCGTAAGCCAGTCGTTCTTAAGCGTTTGCACATCCTCCCGCGTCACTGCGTCGATTAGCTCGAAAATCTTCACTTCGTGGTTCTTGGATAGTAAGACATACATCGGATATCATAATCTATCAGCCGAATCAAAATCAGTCCAAGTCTCATGCTCTCAAGGAAGGGTCAACAACTCACAGCTTAAATATGCATCGTCCGGATGCAACTGCAGAAACAAAATAAAACTCAGCATGTGCTCTGGACCAGTCAAACTCCCATTCTACCACAATCGACCTCGCAGGTCGTCTGGACTTCAGCAGCAAGAGTGACGACGAAAAGAAATCCAACCTACCGTGTCACCAAACCGCCCCCTCATCTTCTTATGTAGCTTTCCCAAACCGCTGTCCAGCATTGCACAATGCAATATGTATGCTCCCAAATATTTCTCTCTTCTCTCGTCGAGTTCTTCGCGGAATCTCAAATCAAGCGCGAGCGAGATCGGAATGGGAATTCACGGATGGCACCCGCACCTCCAACCACCAAGACGAACGGATCCCCCTCGGTAGGGGTAGTATTCAAGATGTATATGAATACGTGCTGGCGCGACGAACGGGACAGACGGGCACTGATCTATGTATCACGAAGGTCACTCCAAAGAGCACGTTATGGCAGAACGGAATCCTCAGTTAAGTAACGTAGGACAAATCGCATGTATTGTGTAATCACAAAGGTTGCGCCTGATCCGCAGATTCGCCCCACGGCTCGTGGTTCACGGGAATGCTGGGAAGTGTCGAGGCGGAAAGGACGAATCGATGGCTCGCTAGAGGTACCAACAAGGAGATACTGAAATATGTCTTCGGGACTAGTTATTAGGAGGGTTTTCGAGTTCGAGCGCGGGATCGAGAATGCAAACCAGATCGATCTGCGATGCGAGGTTTATCTTGATAAGATGAATCGGTGGAATTCCGTGGGGCGGCGGAACGAGTCGGAATGGGTGAGATGCAAAGCTGAATTAGCAAATGAGCAAATCAATCGCAAAGAAACATCAGATACATGGAAGACGTCTAGAGCATCCTAGCCTTCTTATAGACTCCTCCGCGGAAGACGGGAAAGAAAGCAAAGGAAGAATCGATGCAAGGCTGCGGGCATCGGCTTCAAGACGTCACCATGGCTGACTCACGTGATGCTTATCTGCTGGTTTATCGGTGGCGACTCTCTATCAAATCGAATGCAATGAATGTACTCTAACGATGTCTTCTTTGCAATGCTGCCTTGTCCTCCAGCTGCTAATTGGGTATCTAAATGTACAGTTCATAGGGTCTTTGCAAATCGCAATAAAGAAAACAAACAGCATCAGGGGGGAGTAGTATCTCTCGCAAAGCATACCGCTGGGCGCTGACCCTTTTCAAAAGTCAGATACATCGTCAGTCAGTCCTGCAAGTCCTTGTCCCCAGTCGTGTATTTCCCACTAAAATAAAACACGCAAAGAAAACGCCTCATAAGAACCTTGAGCGTGATAGAGGCTTGTAACTATTCGACAGAGCGCCGGAAAATGCATGGAACGCTGAGAGAATCGTTACAAAACAAATCTTCCATGGATGGTAGAGATGAAGACAAAGAAAATCATACGGATTGCACGGTAACAGATGGATAGCATGCGAAAGTTCCCATGCACATCTCCGTGGTGTACAAGTATTTCATAATCAAGTCGCCAGTTTGGCAAAGTGCTTATTCCAGATCCACCCTACTTGATGAGTAGGATCGTCTTGATTGATCGCGAGCCAAAGCTCACCCTTCTCGGCAATGACATCGAAGATTTCTCCCGCGACGTAGGTCAAGTAAGGGTATCCAGCTTCACGTCGCGCGCGATCGATATTGAACTCGTAGATACTGGCGGCCAGAAAGAGCACCTTCGGTTCTTTCGGGGGCTCGTTACTTGGCGCAGTGACGACCTCGTCAGAAGAATCCGACATGGGCATTGCAGAGGAGAAGAAGCCGGAGTAGCGACCGGCAGGTGAGGTGGGCGGGTTATCCGCCGAAGCGACGTTCATCACATCCTCTAAGAACGGGGCGTCTAGACTCAGTCTGGGAAGACTAGGGAACGGCTCGGAGTTGGAATTGTGCGAAGGCATGGCCGCTGGTGGCGCGCTGTTGATGTGCTGTAACAATGGCCGTCGCGGCAACTCGGACGGTTCGTGGTCCGCGCGGCCAGAGAAGCTGGAATCGGCTCGCTGGCGACTGCTAGACCTGTGGGATTGGCCATCGATCATCGGAGACTGGAAGATGTTGCTGCCATTGCTATAATCATGGGACACTTTGGGCGATTCGTCGAAATTGGAAGATCCCACGCGAGTGCTGGCACTGTTGACGGTGGAAGGTCGTCGAGGTGAGCTGACGTTTGCTCCTGTCGAGGGAGTATTGAAATTGACGAGGTTAACTGTTTCAGCGAGTACCGAGCCGTTGCAGATGCCGAGTGACAGAACTTGAGCCTCTGAGAAGGTAAAGTCGCCGGACCAGTCGGTGATGATCCTCTGGATATCTACCGGGAAGGAGTCGACCAGGGGCTCAAGCTTTTTCTGCAGTAGACTATACCATGTGGTTTGGATCTGGACGAAATTATTCAGGCACGCTTCCATCAATTTGGCAGTCAGAGAGTAAAGCTTGGGGAGCTCGTCCTTGAGAGCTTCGTTCAGCGCGACGAACTGCTCTCCCTGCTCCGTCGTCTTCTTATCAGGCTTGTCTCCTCGATCCTTGATCGCCTTGAAGCGCGTATAGTCCATGAGGCGTTTGTTGCGCTTTCGCATAACCCTCTGGGGACCCTCGTGAAGTTTGAGCAATGTAACCATGGGGTCAATAACGCTCTTTCGGACAGCGGCGAGCTACAAAACAGCAGTTAGATCATGTTACTGGGAGATACTTGATTTGAGAGAGGGGGATGAGACTTACATGGTCCGGTAATGCCACCGTCATTATCTCCCGAACCGACATCCGAAGCCGTCGCCATTTGCTCTCAAGTTCCGAGTAACTGGACTGAGATACATCGATCACGCCCTCGATAGCAATAACCAGGTCGTTGAAACGGTCCATGGAATTCTGAGCTTCACGTGTATACATCTCGACATCTCTCATAACCACTTGCAGTTGGAAAAAGCTGTCGCCGAACCGCTGTGAGAGCGCATCATAGTCCTTGTCCTCGAACATGTCTGAGAGTCCAACCTGTTGCCTGAGCTTCTCGGTTCGACGACCGAATGCTTTGGATAATCCTGCCCGCACATCGGACTCCTTTCGTTTCCGACTGACCACTTGGCCCACCAGGTCTGCTCGCTTCTTCATCTCATTGATCCGCACAGAGATGTTGGTCACTTCTGCCAACGCACTGACGATAGCCGCATGATCAGGGTGATCCTCTGGGGTGGAGTCAAGCAGCTCCGTCAGCAAAAGTGGGTACTTGAGAATGCGCTGCACCGGCTTGACGAGCAGCGAGTCCAGATCCCATGCAGTGGTAAGATCGGATGCCCATTCGCGACACTCCTTGAGCCAGATGGCCACCTTTGGATTCCGCTGCAGCGTTTGCAACTTCTTGTTCGCAGCATCGTGATTTTTCAAGTAATCGGCATAAACCTTCTCCATCTGGCCCATATGCACCATAAAGATCTGTCCGATAAAAGTGTTCCGGTCTTTCTCGAGATCAGACGGCTCCGACTCTGCCATTGGCCCGATTTCATCTTTGGGGGTATCTGGGCGGTTATTACGAGCGCTCCGCTTATAAACGCTCTTGGCGGCTTTCTTGAGACTGTCTTGGAAGGTCATCGAAAACTGCACGATCTGGTCGGAATTGCCGAAAAGAGTCTTCACATCCTCCGCTGAGAGGTCCAAGCAGGAACTTGAAGTGCCCTTGTATATGTCGTCGACAACTTTCATATCTCGTCCAAAAGTGTACTCCGTGTCGACGAGCTCTTTGATGACATTGCGCCGTTTCCGAAGGCGACGTTGCTCAGGGGAGGGTGATCCCTTCTTGGTGTCGATGTTAACCTGCTCAGAGCTCGATGGCTCTAGTGAAGTGGCCGACGATCGGAGAGTCTGAGGTGATGGTGTAGGTCCAACTTGCCGAAGCGAAGAATCTTCACTGCTACCGGTGCTGTGGACAGGTCCCAGCGGCACAAACGCCCCGTTTGGCAAGACATTCGTGGATGGATGACTAGAGTAGATGTTTGGTGAAACCAGCGGCGGCTGCTGTGCAGAGTGCTTGCTCTGTTCATCGGCAAGGGGAGGTGGCGGCGGAGAACGGCGTGGCAGTGGGGGCGGACGCACTTCTTCCGCGTCAAGCTCTTGAGCCTCCTGAATGTGAATGGCTAGACCGAGATTCTTTTCGCCAGTCTCGGAAGTGATCACTTGCGCTTCTGAAGCCACCAAGCGTGGGGTTGGGGCGCCCTCACGCAAGGGGGTGATGTTATTGTTCTCGTCCGAGGCAGACCCGTCCTCGGCAGCGACCTGCATCCAGTCCGCAATTGACGGTGAAGCCTGTTCCCAGTCGTCCCGGAAGACAAGGCTGGCTGAATGATCTACCCTGTCGGAAGCTGGGGTAGCTTCGGATTTCGAGACTAATACGGGGTCGTCAGTCAGACTGTCAGCCCTGCCGTCTGCTCTCTTGCTAGCTTGGATGAGACCTAGGTCTGGAGAAGCGCGGATGGCTGGTGCCGGAATATGGTGTGTTCTTCCCTGGGCGAGCTCCTCGAGGTACAACTGCGTCACGCGTTTCGAGTCCCATCCTCCCTGCCTGGCCAAGCTAGGCGGGTCGGAGAGTGATTGTCCATGGTGTTGCAGCTGCTTCTCGCTGCGTACCTCCGGTACGGGATCGTTTCGAGCTGATGGCGCAGTGTATTGATGTCCTGACTCTGAAGGAGGAGCGCTTGACGCCGAGCATGATGGAAGAGTTGTTTCGCTTTCATGCGTGGAAGAGGGACGCGCTGCGATATCTTCGCCGCTACCGTCACATTGATCATCTGCAGAATGCTGATTGTGAAAGGAGGATGACCAGGAGCTCATACTCCATCTGTTGGGCATCTCATCGGCAGATTGCTGTCGCTGCGTGTAGAAATCGCGGGCTTCCTGGTTGTCGCCGCTGTCCATGGAATCTTCACAGTAAGCAGTGCGTCTCGACACAATAGGCATAGACTCTCTGTTGTCATTGTCTGAAAAACAAAGAGCCGGTTCGTCGCATGAAGATGGACTGCTCGGGCTGGACTCCCGCATTTGCATGATCTGATTCAGCAGCGTCCTATGTGGCGTTTGAGGTTTAGGCACTTCGGTTTGAGGCTCCGGATCGAAAATTGTAACATGAGTATCATTAGAAGCTGATGTTACCGCAGAGGCAGGGGGCACATTGGCCGATTGGGGATTTCTGTGGTCGACATCCTGCTTCGTACTGAATGCAACTGGAAGTCCCAGGGTCGGTGAGTCCTGCGCCGCGGCACGGATTTCATCATTTGAAGCAGCGGTACTTTCTTGAATAGCAACGTCGGTGTCGATCGTAAGCCGTGGGACTGCTCGAGAGACATTCTCGACTGGTGTCTCTTGGTCTCGAGTCTCATCCGGGACGTCGACGGACTTTTCCATCGTAGGAGTGTTGTCCGCCTGTGGAGACGTCTCCGTGGACATATCGTCCCTCGGTTGCGCGTGTTCCGCAGGGAGACGTTCCGCGACGTCGCCCTGTTTTTGAGCCTTCGCCTTGGCAGCTCCACGTCGAAGTGTCGCGGCTTCTTCTTCCTTTCTCGCATTCTCCTGTACTGTGCGATTGAAAGCCTGTTGGATCTTCTGCCGACGGACAGCGAAATCAACGTTGCTCAGCTCTGGAAGCCTGCGCTCTCTCGGCCTGGAATTTCTCGGGTCTCTCTCGTAGTTTAACTGCCTTTGGAAGGTTGATACCCTATCCACAACCCGCGAGCGCGATGCGACTGTGGTGGCACTGGACACCGGTTGGCGAGGTCGCGAACTTCGCAAAGGAGGCGATTTCTTCGGAGGAGGTGCAGCTACATAGGCTTGTAAAAGCGGACTCTTGTCAGCCAGCTGTTGACGGCCCCGGCCATGCGTCATGTCCCTCCTAGGTGATGTGACCGATAATTGTGATGGCGCATCCTTTGCGACAGGCGTTACCGGTCTGTGAGACGGCTTGGGTAGGCGGCTGGTGCCTTTCGGAGCAAGAGTGACTTGGCTGGAAGAACGGCCAGCGAATGTTGGTTTGTTTCCCAAAGTGCGTGACACACCGTCCGAATCGGAAGTATAGGTAAGACGACGGGAGGAGACAGGAATGCGCGATTTGGCATGTGGAATTTCCTGACCTGCGCCCGGATTCGACTGCCACGGCGACGGAACCGCCATGTGGGGATTCAAGGAATGTTCGACAAACGGTCGAGTTATGTTTCCAGAAAGATCGCTCCTTGATCTTCGATGGTTTGTTTTTGTGTTCGTTCCCGGGAGTACCGCTTCCAAGAATGGCGTGCGGCCGAGATACCACGCTGTAGGCGTCAAGGGCGAGAACCCGGCAGCCAACTCAGATTGCGGATCGAGCAAGGCTGGGTTCGGACTTGGAATGCTGCCTTCAGAACCTCGACGTCGCATATGCGACGGGATTCCATATCCAGGACTCTGAACAGCAGTGTCGACGGTGAGTAGTGCACCAAAGAGAGGTCGTCGAAGCGGTGCGCTTGAAGAGTTTGGATTCGTTGAAAATGTACTACTGATATCCTTCGTCGCTCCGGCGGCTCGCAAGGTCGAATCCTCCGGATGATCTCGCAGCGATGACCTGGCCGAATTCCAGCGTGCAAACGAGTGTCCTCCTGGAGCCGAAACCTCGCGGGCTACTCGCGGTCGGGAGGACGCGCGGGATCGCCCTTGACCGGTGAGACTCGGTGCCGGACTAGCACTTCTTGACGGGGCTCGCGAGCCCGACAGAGATGGGAGAGGCAAGACTTCGTCGACCTGGTTGTTGAACTTGTTGACGAGGTCCTTGAACGAGGCTTGTCTTGATCGCCCTGTGGCGGATGTGGATGTTGGGACTCTCCCGGTACTATGATTGAACACTTTGTTCGATGACTCCGAAGGTGAACGGTAGTGACGAGAACGAGATGATTCCAGAAAGTCTGCTGGCACCCTCTGCAAACTCCTTTCCTTTGGATGCGTCTCTGAAGTCACGCAGGGTTGGGCTCCAACCGGCACGATATCAGCTGACTTTACTCCCGCATTCTGTATACCAGAGAACGACGGCTGGAAATGCTGTCGGTAATATTCGTGAGGATCGGGAGAAGTTCGACCGCTCGCCTCGTGATCATCAGGTTGTGAACCGTTCGGGATGTTTGTCGGTGAGGGAAGAGAGTGTGACTGCGACAGGCTTGGTGTTGGTCGGGAATACGTGGTTGCTGGAAGAAGGACGGCAGGAGGAGAAGTGGGTGCGATCAAGGAAGTATCGAGGGAATCATTTACGGCGTCATAGAAGCATGCGTTGGAAGGTTGAGAGGATTGGCGGCGGAAGGCGTGAGGCCCGTTGTCAAGAGTGCAAGAAACATGTTCGACATCGCTGCCGGACATTTTGCATGCTTTCGGCCCAACGACCAGCGTGGACTTGTCCGGTACGTGTGAGAGGACGAAGGGTATCGAGGTTACTAGTCGCGCGATGCGTTGTTCACGGGTGGTCGGCCGATGAGGATGGTGTCGCAGATTGGCCAGCTAGGGCTACAGAGTACTCAACCCAGTTGGCGGTCCAATTCAGCGTCATATTTGAGACGACGTTGGGGCACAAACAGAGCCAACCCCGTCGGCTCTTTTCAGAGATTCCAAGGCTGAGCGGGTCGATTGTTTAACTTGACTGGCACTGCTTGAAGGAGGAAGGACAAGACACGAAGAGGACCGGCGCTTTGGCACAACAAGAGACGAACTGGGCAGTGGGAGGAGATGTCAAGCAAGCTTGGTACGCGAGCGTGATTATTCGGTGCAAGTCAGGACTCCAGGACGAGGCGAATCGATGATTGGAAAGATGGCGGAAAGGTCCGTCGATTGAAGAGGCAACGGGCGGGAGTGACGTTTGCACAGCGTCTAGCAGGGGGAGGGGGGAAGAATCACCATCCAGTCACTTCGATGGCAGGGCTTTCCTTAGTGGTAGCAGTTAATTAGTCCAACTGTGCTCTGGGCAGAGCTTCTATTTGTGTCCCACTAGAGAGAGATCGAGACAGACATCCCAGCGGTCCTGCCACCCCGTCAGTCGAGACTAAGCCCTGGGGTGGTTATCAGTTCTTGTCTCGAGTTTTCCCCTTTCGTCAGAATAAGCCTCACCAGTAAGAGCAGCTGCCAGAGGAGCTGTCAACACTGGCGGTAGGAATTTCGGCAAAGACGCTGTTCGGAGCGTGGAATAATCAGGAGAAAAGACCGTCGCGCAGCCAACCAATCTTGTATGTCAGTTAATGCAAGTATGGATCTTGCACTGACTCAAATTGGGAGACGCTGCAGCAGCGGTGTGAGGGAAAAGACTGGAGGAGTTTTGGAGAGATACAGCAAGAGAGAGAGAGAGGGTATGGGCATCCACTTTTCCTCTGGTTGATTATGGTGCCATTCGAACACATCGACTGGAGAGATCTATCAGATTGTTGTAGCAGACTTGTGAATTCTTTTCGTTGCTTTTTTTTTCTCCCCTGATCTGAGCCCTTGACGATTCGCTCCTGGAGACAGTCTTCTTTGGCGTCCTGTTAGCGGCCGATTCTCCCGCATCTGAGAGATTCATCATTCTGGACTCTGGAGACTGGAGTCGGCAGAGCCATCCCATTCCATGGATTGGCGAGGAACTTCTACAACGTCCCGCGATGTGCTCGAATCAAGTGCGCGCGCCCTGGGGACAAAGAGCTCCACTGTCCTTTGTTTGGTTTTTTTTTCCCGGGTCTCTTCCCTCAGCACTAGATACATTATACTACATTATACAGCACTGTCCTTTCGAGGTGCTCGTCCTGCAATGAAGATACTCGATCAAGGTATGCCTCATACTCAAGGATGATTAACGACAAGGGTGTACGCCGTAGCAAGGCAGAGATGGCGTTTTCTTCCTAGCTATTCAGTGATATCAACTTGACCGGAAAATCTATTCCACAATATGAGACTCGTCTCAACTCTCGACGCCGGAACGATCGGGTGGCTCGCCCAAAGCCGCCCATGAATGGCGATCGCAGTTAATCTATGGAGTACTTTCGTCAGGGCCGCCTCATCCGAAGTCAAACAAAGGAAGAAATTTTCACGAGCGTTTGTGTGCACTGAGCAGTATCAATTGTATTATTGTTGAATTATTATATGTCTCTCTCTGCTTTTCCCCCATCATCCAGAACGGCCAGCACTGACTCTTACGTGGCGGTGGACCTCTGCCTCCACAGGAAGGACTGTTGCGTTGGCAAACAGCCTGTACTCGGGGACAAAGCCAGCTCATTGTACAGTCATCTGCTGTACCTTTCAGATGACTGTACCTTTCCATATCTTGTCCCACATCGAACGGTTATGTGCTGTAGATAGATTCAAAGATTTCGAAGACCAAACGGAACACGGCCTCCTGTCAGAGTCTACGGGTGGCCCTGCATCTGTCAAACCCATCCATTGTCTTAGCCCCTATCCCTACCTGCAGCATCTGATTTTTGCTTCTGAGAAATGCGAAGCATCTGCGCGTGCAAGTCTACACCGCCTGCTCCGATGTTATGTGTTCCTGATATCTTGCGCAAAAATAAACCAGCCTACTGGCCTATCCAGACCATGTGCACAGCACCGAGTGTTCGTGCCTGGAAACAAAATTACCGCCATGAACCCAGGAACAGGAACACGGATGGCTTCAAACGTTTCCTGGAACTTCGCAGGCTGCAAAGCATACTTTTCTCAGCAGCACTGCTTCAGGTTTGGAAAAAGGCGGACGCAGTGGATACACAATATATCACCGTGTAATCAAACTCCAGAAGAAAAGCCCTTCGTCTAGACCGTCCATGGTACCAAAGATCTGGCTCCTTTCTCCTCTTTGTCTGTGCGGCGGTTCTAGAGCAGCACCTTCGAAACTTGTTCAAGAAGATCGGCAAGGGAAGACAAGTTTCATTATCATTCCCCCGTGATGGTATTGGACGTCGCATCAGTATCCAGGACACAAGTTATGCAGGACATGCCTGATTTCTTGAAAAGTTTGACATCGAGTTGCTGCAAGAGTGATGATGCCCTGACATTTCCTTAGAGTATAATCTTATATGGGTTTGTCTCTGGCACAGTATTCCACATGTTTATGCGACATTTTCGTTGAATGTCTGGCCTCATGCATATCTGGATGCACATCAACATTCAACGCTGCATCTTCGTATTGCTAAAATATCAAACGTCTTCGATGCATTTCGGAGATTTCAATCAAAAACAGTATCTCAATCAAGATGGGCATCGGGATATGATGTCAACATTGGGACATATTCTTCTAGCCGACGCTGTGGAGAGAGGGAATGTTTCCAACGCTTGAAAACCTGCTGAGGTGTTAATAGATGGTGGTTTAGGGGTGTGTTATCTTGCAGATCATTTGTAGGAGCTGTAGGAACAACACTACCTACACTGGCTAAACTGACTATTGTTGTCTAAACTGTTCGCCAAAGTCCACCTTTTCATGGCCCGGAAGTGCAATCCGGTTGTTAACACCAAGCCATACCTTGGTGGTCTGCCTTGAATCCCTTGAGTCTGGGACTTAGTTCCTCTCAATCTGTCTATTATCAAAGCCAAATAAACTGACAACCAGAGACTTTCTAAATAATGACGTCGAGTACAATGGAAGTGCCTGTCGTCGCGTCAATCAATGGAAACGCGCACGCGTCGTTGTTGCGCGCGTCTATCCCTGACCAGAACAACATCGAGTCTCAATGCAGGCCAAACACTGCTACCACAACACAGCACACAACTAATCATCATGTGAAACTACTGACATTCAACTGCTTGTCAGAAGCACAAGCTAGATCATCATCGGTGGCCCAGTCTTATTTCCAATTGCATCGATGGGCAAAAAACGAAAGCGTCCCGTCAAAGACGACGGCGCAACAACCGGCCCGTCACTGAACTGCGCCAATGCTTCTTCTCACTGTTTCAGAAACGGAACATCGTCTGGGACGAGCAAAGCAGTCGAGCATTCCCATCCAGTCATCGCCTTATACTATCATCGGGTAGTGACTCTGAGGCAGTATTTGCTGCAACAGCTGCCTGTGTCGTCGAAATTGCGGCGTCGACGCATCGCATCGCTGGGGACTTCTCGTCCTGTTAAGGCGAACGATGATGGTCGAGTCGAATCTACCGTAGAGATACAGCAGCTGGTCAATCTGCTGGATACCACTCTGGTAGGGGTGCTGAAGGAATCGAATCCAACGGTCAATCAAGCGCGAATGAAGGAGTTTGCAGCGTTCACGCAATCGCAGACTCATCTGTCGGCAACGAGTTCTGATACTGGACCTACTTGTGCGCAGTCAGAGGTAACGTTGAACTCTTCAGCATAATGGATATCGATACGTTCTTTTCAATGCAACCTTTGACTGCAGTCAGGGCTTCGCTGTAATTCATGTAAACATGCAATCATCATTGTCCAATCTACAGCACCTTTCTCAGTATATTCGATTGCGTCAACACTGACCCCCTCCTACAGATCGTGGACTTCGTGATCGTGACACTCTTAAACCACCTTCCCTTTTCCAATCAAAAGCCTCAGCACCTTCTTGCCAATGGATACCAACGTACAGCTGGTCTTTCCGCGCCGGCACAAGAACAAGGTGCTCTGGCGAGCAGCATCCCTGGCATCGTCGCGCACCATCCCAACAAGAACGCCTACACGCTGAAACAGGCACCGTGGACGGACGTTCTCAGTCTGTTGGGAAGTAATGGCGAAGAGATCATGATGAGACTTTTATTAGACTGTGGGATCTTCATTTGCATAGACAGGCGCAAAGGTACCTTCTATCAGATCAGTGGTAGGTTTGTCTATCTCGAATTGGTTGTATCAGGATGCAACATGCTCAACTGTGGATGTAGGAGCTCCGCTATCAGTGCTCGAGCCTTTGGATCAGAAGCCAGTGTCACCTCCAGATAAAAGTACTTCTGTCAAGGCCAACAGTGTATCACTGCCGGCAGAAGGTCAACGACAACATAGATTAGGAAATGAAAGTCAGAATGCTCCGAACAAGGTTCTGCATAGCCCTAATACTATCATATTTGTCCGTCGACGCATGCTGTACGCTCGTCCGGCGCTGAACGCACAGAGAAAAGTCAAGTTTGGACTGGAACATATTCGTACGTTCTGCTTAGCACCATTTCGTTCCGTGGCCCTTGCCCCTTCATATGAGATTGACTGCCAAATTAGATGTTCTCAATCGCTACCCCTCTTCAGAATCGCTGGAGCAGACTGTGCATGTGATGAAGTACATATTCCCCCGACAATTTGGACTGCATAACGTCTTCACTTCGGTCACTGATAGTCGAGAGACTGTCCAGCCGTTCAAGGATTACGTCTTCCGAGAAGATGAGATTGCGAGAAAGGGAGACCAGGGAATCGGCCGACGTTGGCAACACCGGCCGAAGTCTACGGATGGGGAGAAGGAGAATGACCAGCAACCTCGTCCCAAAATTCCAAAAAGACTCCGAGGCAAAGCCGTCGAGCTGGTCCAGAAGATGCAGAAGCGTAATCAATCTTGCGCGTACACGGAACTGTTGAATCATTATTGTCCGCTCGGAGTACGTCCAAGTCTGATCACTTTATTTTGAGAAGCGATAGCTGATCGGTTCTAGTCAATCCGGCCATGGAAATTTGGTCCCATGAATTCTCAATCAGATCCAGAGAGCTCAAGTAACGAGCCCAGCTCTTTGAGATCCAAGACCTTGGTCACCCAGCCAAAAGCCTCTCTCCAACCATCCTCATGTCTAGAGAGGACCCGACTTGAAAGCAGACAGAGTGAGCCCCAGCCGGCAATTCCTCAACCCAAGATGAACCTGACGGAATATGCGACGCCCTGTGCATCCGTCTCTGCTTTCTGCCGTGCAGTCCTGCAGAAGTTGATACCGCCGCAATTCTACGGCGTCGGAGAAGATGGAATTGCGAATAAGAAGAAAATCCTCACGCATGTTGATCGATTCGTACGTATGCGCAGATTTGAGAGTTTGAGCCTTCACGAAGTGTGTAAGGGCATAAAGGTTCGTACGGTGAACCTGGCGTGATTCCTATCCATCACTAACATCACCCCCCTCAAGATAACATGCATACCCTGGCTGGAGCCTCCAAACGTCCATGTCCGTTCGTCAGGATCGGACCGCGAGCGGTGCAATGTTTCATTATCAGACTTCCAGAAACGGACAGAGCTATTCCATGAATTCGTATACTACATCTTCGATTCCATCTTGGTCCCCTTGATTCGAACCAATTTCTACGTTACCGAGTCGCAGGTCCACCGCAACCGTCTCTTCTACTTCCGCCACGATGTATGGCTCCAGCTGACTGAACGCCCGTTGGCTGATTTGAAATCAGCGCTGTTCGAGGAAGTGAAGCGCGACAGAGCCCAACGTGTTCTTGCCCGTCGGCCGCTGGGCTACAGCACTCTGCGACTCCTTCCTAAGACTGCAGGGGTTCGCCCGATTCTGAATCTTCGGAGACGAACCCTGAAGAAGGGCATGCGGGCGGGAAGACCTAGCATGTTCTTGGAGCCCAGCATCAACTCCATAGTGACGCCTATCTACAACGTCCTGAGTTATGAACAGACACGGGAGCCCGTCATAATGGGCTCGGCGATCCGTTTTGTGGGGGACATTCATCTACGTCTGAAACAATTCAAGGAGAAATTACTGCAGCAGCAGCAGCTGAGCATGCCACTCTACTTCGTCAAGCTCGACATTCAGTCCTGCTTCGATACCATTCCTCAAGACAGACTGATCCGCCTGATCGAGCACCTAGTCTCAGAAGAGGCATACCACATCGCGAAGCACGTCGAAATCAGACCGCGTGGCGACTTCATCAACTTCTGGCCTCTGCGCAGCTCCAAACATCAGACGAAACCGATTCGAAAGTTCGTCAGTAGAGCAGCCCCCGCGCAGAATCCCACTCACCTATCAGACATGATCGCCCACGGTGCGATACCCCGCAAGACCAACACCGTCTTCGTCGACACCCTCGCCCAACGAGACTACCCAACGGACTACCTCCTCGGGCTCCTGGACGAACACGTGCGAAACAACCTCGTCAAAATTGGAAGGAAACACTTCCGCCAACGTACCGGAATCCCGCAGGGCTCCGTCCTCTCCAGCCTGCTCTGCAACGTCTTCTACGGCGAGCTCGAGCGCGAAGTCCTCGGCTTCCTCCAACGGTCCGACCACGCCCTGCTCCTCCGTCTCATCGACGACTTCCTCCTCATCACCCCCTCGCCGAAGCTCGCCCTCCGCTTCCTCTCCGTCATGATCAAAGGCCAACCCTCGTACGGCGTCTCCGTCAACCCGACCAAGAGCCTCGTGAACTTCGAAGCCACCGTCCACGGCACGACGATCCCCCGTCTCGACCCCGGCTCGTTTTTCCCCTACTGCGGCACCTTGATCAACACACGCACTCTCGAGGTCCTCAAGGACCCAGACCGCACCGTCGACGGAGGAGGCGAGTCAGCCGCTACAACGCTCTCCGACTCCCTGACGGTCGAATCCGCCCGTCTCCCCGGCCGGACTTTCCATCGAAAGGTCCTCGCGTCGTTCCAGCTGCAGATGCACCCCATGTATCTCGATACGGCGCACAATTCCGCCCATGTCGTGCTCTCGAATCTGTACGCGAGTTTCCTCACCGCCGCCATGAAGATGTATCGATATATGAAAGCCTTGAGCAGAGGCAGAGCTCACCCCACGCCGCAGGTGGTCATCCGTACGATTCGCGATCTGATCGGTCTGGCGCAGAGCTTGATACAGAGTAAACGCGGTGAAAACACGTCAGGGTCATCATCATCATCATCATCATCATCCACGAATACGGCAGATGAAATCCAGCACGAGCAGCCGCCCCCACTACGACGAAAGGACAAGTCCTCCAGCTCGCAGTTCGCTTGCTCCGTCCAACGGACGCAAGTGCAGTACCTCGCCGCAACTGCGTTTCGGTTCGTGCTCGGTCGCAAACAGACCCGGTATGGCGACGTGTTGCGCTGGCTGGATATTCAGTGGAGAGCGGCGCGGCCGGCGTCAGATGGGGAGGCGGTGTGGATGGCCAAGGTGGTGCGTAGTGTGAATGCGACGTTTGAAAGGTGGAGGTTTTGATTGAGTTGAGTCTTTTTCTGTTGGCCTTTCTACATGCCTTGGCTGGTGAGATACGCACCTGCAGCAGTAGTAGCAGCAGCCAGCAGCCAGCAGCAGCTATACTGTAGTTAGTATGTTGAAACTGCACAGGAAGAATCCATGAATAGGACAGGTGTCCAGGCCCCAACACTATATTACTTCTTATTACAGAACCCTACCAGCAAGTCCACTTGTATATTACTTGGGAAATAAAAGGAAGTACAAGTCTTAGTCTAGGGCCTTGTTGAAACCAGTTTTGTAAGAATTCATTCCGTGATTCCCTTTTTTCTCTCTTCTAGAGATTTCCACAACTATACAAACACAAGGAAAGATAGTTCATACACTACCCAGTAACAGGAGCCAATGTGCCCGATGCAACCGCCAAAGAACAGACAAGAAATGAAAGGAACGTTATGACCAGGTATGGATTATTCAGAACCTCCTAGTAATTATATCCAGAGAAAGGAGACAAAAAAACGAGAGTAGAAGAAGCAAAACGAGAAAAAGAAAAGAATGCCCCAATGCAGTCGCATACCGAGGTATATAATCCAATCTGCGACAACGAATGTAATTGATACCGATAAGGGCCGGCTAGTAAAGTCAGGTTCGCACCTTTCCTGCTTCGCGGACCTCATTCATAAAGCCGTCTTCATCACCCGCAGCCGTGAGAATCCAATAATCACCAACGCCGGCATTGGGGAGATGACCACCGCCGAAACCGGTCAGAGAGGGAGCCGGAGGCGCACTGTGGCGGTCCTTCGACTTCGTCCCAGCGTCTCGGGGTCCCCATCCAAGGATATTTCTGACGGCGGCACGGCCCAGCTCGTCAGATTGGAAACTGCAGATTTGCGTTTGCAAACATCCCAGGATCGCGACTGCGGTTCGGATGATGATGCGGTCTCCTTCGAAGACCCAGCAGTCCCAGACGCGACTGATACGATCGAGGTTCAAGCCGTTGGTGAGGAGAGAGCAGAACATGGGCTCCCAGATCTCCTCGTCGGTTAACTGCAGCGTTTCGTACAGGTGGGTGGCGAGGCGAGGGAATTTATAACGTAGCGTCGCAGACGCCAGAGAATATGTCCGACCGATGGCTCCTCGGTCCAGAGTGAGAAAGGCTACGGGAAGAGGGCGATTCAGGGCATTAGCCATGGCGATAAAGGCAGAGGCGGGAGATGGGAATTGGAGGACTAGTAAAGCGGCGATCGTCTATGACACCAGATCAGCTGTTTGCGTTTTCTAGACATAAAATGCGAGAACTTACGTGAAGACCTTGAATATATCCCACGTCACTTCGATACATGGAATAGGCCTCGAGCACGTCGATTAGCGTCTCGCGCAATGGGCCACCTTCCTGGAAGAGATTCAAGTCCGGGAAGGCCTTCGAGACATCATTTCGAATCGCGTCAAACCAATCCTTCATTCTCCGGTTGTTCTCGTTCGAAACACTGTCGGACTTGGACTGGACGTCTTTGGCCCTCTGCAGAGCTTTCCGGTAGGTTTCTTCAGTCAGAGCGAGCTCGTTCCCAATGGCACGCTGCCAGGTCGTCCCTCTACTCCGGGGTGGAACTCCTCGCCACCACAGTTCTCGAATGCGAGTCTCGGTCACAGCGGTGTCCCAGTTCGGATAGACATGCTCATCCCAGATGCGTTGGAGCGCCTCGCGCGTGTTATCCTTCTCGCACTGGGCGGAAGCAGCTTTGGCCGCTTTGCGTTTGTCTGCAATAGGTTAGTCGTTAAACTGTCCTTTTCGATGCTCAAAGCACTTCACGAACCAGCTTCCCGCGCCTGGGCCATCATCTTCTTGTACTCCTTCAGATGTCTCTTCTCCTCCTTCTGGTCCTTCGGAGGCAACCAGCTAGGGCGCGTCCTCGTCAGAACCTTCTCTTTCTCCTTGCTGATGGGCAGCGGATCAATCATGACATTGGATTTTTGCAGCGGCGGAAGCTCAATGACGCTGCCCTTGGACCCGCGCTTCGAGTCCGTGCTCGATCTCTTCGAGGACCGGCCATTCTGGAGATCTTCTTCCCGTTTGCGCTCATTTTCTTCCGCATGATACTCCAATGCTTCGGTGATGATCTTGGCCTCTTCCGACAAATCAGACATGATGTTATTATACGAGTATAAGCGTGGATTGCGCGGTGAGATCTGTCCCCTCTCGGGGCCGGCCGAGCTGGATCGAACCGACTGTCGATTCGACCGCGATGCACGGCGGGAAACGGCCGGCGACCGTGGCACTGCATTTTCCGATATCGAATGAGACAACGGCAGTGGCCGACGACCCAGGCTGCGTCTGTCGGGACTTGAGCCCCGTGACGGGGCGCGCTCCTGGAGCGGCCGGGGAGAGATCGGGACATTCCATAAGCTGGCATCTTCAGGCAGTTCTTCGTCCGAGTCGTGATATTCCTCTAGGTCCTTCAGGGATTTGCGTTTCGGCTGCCAGTTCCGGCCTGAGCTTCGGGACGCAACGGGAGATAGAGACAAGCTGTTGCTCGAGTGCGACGAGCTCAGGGCCGACGACGGACGCAACGGCGAGGTGGACCGCGCACGACGGCGTTCGGACGATTTCACCGGAAGTGATGGGGTTGTAGTGCTGCTCACGACTCGCTTGTTGCCCGCCCTCAACTTCGGGGTACCGCGAGGTTCCGCCCCGACATGAGCAACCGCTCCATTGACCTGACCCTGCAGCGTCGGATAAGGCGTCCGCTTCGTCGGCATCGATGTCAGGTCGCGAGTCGTCGTGGTGACGGCCTTGGTCTGCATCATAGCACTCGACGATCGAGGCTTCACACCGTGTCGTCCATATGGAGCGGAATTAATGTAGGTGGTTGTCATTTCGGCGTCGTCCTCCAGGCCGATGTCTTCGAAATTGGAGATATCCGTGAAAATGCCATCCGGACCGGATAAGCGAGAGGAGGAGTGGAACGAAGAAGACTTGGAGGACTTGGACCCGGAAAGCTCCGGGGGTGAATTGGGTGTCGTGTAAACGGTCGTCATCTCATGCAGTTTAAGCTGGAAATCTGAAATAAAAGAGCGAAAAAAAATCGATGTCGAATAGTGTCAACCCTTGCAGAAAGAGTGTCGTCCGTCCTCCAATCCGCAGAGATCGCACAGTGTGAAAAAAAACGAGGGCAGAGAGGCTATCGGGATGTTCAGTAACGAATCCAATCGCTCTCACGAGAGCTCTGCTCTGGATAGGGAGCGACGGCAAGGTCGACAACGCCGAGCGACGGCTCAGGCAACGGGTTTAATTAATTAAGTTAAATGAACTTAGTTGGGGATAGACATGGGGGGCGGGAGCGATCGTATGGGAGTCAGTGAGAGGAGGATTTCCTCAGGAGATGATGGGGATAAAAAGACAAGGAGATAATTAATCGATCCTGTTCAGCAGGAAGGATAACGAAAGTGTGGGAGTAGAAGTTGGAAACAAACGAAAGAACAGAGAAGAAGATGACGATGAATGAAGATGATCTCTGTCTGAGGCTGGATTATTATGACGCCTGCCCATCTCTTCCTCTTTTCTTCCTAGTCGGACATGACCCTCGATGGTCCAGCCCCTGATGATACGCCACAGACACGCTCCCTTTCTTCTAATTTAAAACGCTGTGGCTGTACAAGTCAAGTCTTGCCAGGACCATCCAGCATGAGAATGACCCTATATACAGTCCAGTCTTTATTTATTTATTTACCCTTGACAAGCAGAGCAAAAAGTAAACATCCACAATCCCATCCCTTTCGAACACTGGCTCTGGGATCTGGGATCCAGTGTTCGTTATATGATTGCCTCCTCCCAACCGATCAACCGAAAGGGTTCCGCTGGAACCAAAACCCTCCATCCCACAGAACGACTCGCGGTTCGTTCAAGTCCCCCAAGACTCGCTGTTGAAGAGTCCGGACATAATCATCGTTGATCTACAGTACAGTATTTGCGGAGTACAGTAGCTTTTCCCAGCACTGCTGATCCATTTTTTGCCCTGAGCTTATCTGTGATGGATTCGTCTGGATGCGGGAAGTGTCGGAACTTGACTCCACTCCCGAAATCGAAGAACTACTCTATATATCAATGGCGAACTACTACGTATGTAATGTTGCAATGGTCACTGAAGCATCGTCGACATCCATCATTGTCTGCTACTCTCTCTCGAATTGGCACAAGCCATATTCGGGCCAGACACAGCACAGCCAGACATTCTGGGCCTCAGTTGATAAGATAGGGATATTCTGATTTCACTGATACTGGATGTTATCGGGAGAGTGAATGCTGTATAGTGATTGCTAAGAGAGTCATACATCTTTTGCATCGATGATCGATCGATCGGGAGTTGATTATCTGATCGATGATGTTGGGCAAGCGTAGAATGAAGGGAAGGTCAACTGCAAGTCTGAAACTCGGTGATCTATCAAAGAACCACCACCCTGTATTTTTATTATTATTTCTGTATGTGTACCCTGCATCTTATCATTATCATGCTTGAAAATCAAGTACTAGAATAAACGCCACTTTATCATCAGTTCGGCCGTCACTCTATGGCGTTTTCTTTTTTGTATCCCCCCATGCTCACCTGTTTCCTGATCCACCGACCCAGCATCAGGCCAGGTGAGACAAAGTCAAGGTCTGCATTCCAGTTCTTCAAGTCAACAAACACACCACAGAGAGCACGCCCGTCTGACTTGAATTTCCAGTCCTCGGATCGTTTCTCACGTCCTTCCCTCCTACTAGGCTCCCACTACCACGATATCTTCGCAATAGGGCCCTTTGGGAACGCCCTCACCAGAACCTTCCTCAGCTCATCCATGATGAGAATCCCCAGCGCCAGCGCCAGGGGGATGAACCAGAACTCAAGCGGGATGGACGCCGTGCCGAACAAGTTCTGAATACCCGGGACTTCAGTGACGAAGATCGCAATGACGAGCGAGACCAGCATCGCGAGGGCCAGCCAGGGATTCCGGCGCTTCTTGCGGATCGGGTCCGCCTGCAAGATCGACATGCGTTTGCTGCGGACAGAGAGGATATTGCCCCATTGGAGGATCACCAGAGTGACGAAATAGACGCACTGGCCGACGCTGTTGAAATGCGTCAGCTGGGCGCCGGTGTAGCCGTAGAAGCCGTCGGAGTATTTCTCGAACGCGAAGACGAGAGAGGAGAAGGGGATGCCTGCCGCTTTCCACATGTATAGGAAGAACATGGCGTGGGCGCAGAAGGCTTCCATGACACCGATGAAGAGGTACGATTGACCGTAGATCTTCAGGTTGATCAGGTGGTCCTTCTTGTGATTGCGGGGAGGGAGGCTGAGGAGGTCGAACTCTTCTTTCTCCATGATCAGGGACAGGGAGAGGAACAGGTCGGTGAAGACGCAAATGATTATCATGAGGAACGAGCTGAGTGGGAGCGGCACGCCGAAGAAGACGTTCATCAGCACCGGCCAGATCTCAGACCAGCTGCCGGCCGGGAGCAAGTACGCGATGACCTTTTGCAGGTTCTGGAAGACAAGACGACCCAGGCGAATGGCTTCGACGATCGAGTCGAACTTGTCGAGCAGGACGAGATCAGATGCTTCGATGGCCACGTCACTGCCCGACACGACGGCGATGCCGATGTCCGCGGCGCGCAGGGCCGGAGCGTCGTTGACCCCGTCGCCGGTCACAGCGACGACGTTGTCGCGGGCCTTGAACTCGTTGACGATGCGGAGTTTCTGCTCAGGGGTGGTACGGGCAAAGACAATCTCCTCGTACTTGCAGATAGCATCCCAGTCATCCTGATCCAGCGAGGAAATCTGAGAGCCCTCGACGAGCAGACTTCGTCCGGAGCGAAGTGCTTCCTTCCCATCCTCGGCGTCGCTCGCAGTTAGTTTCAAGTCGCGGACGGTATCTGGCTCCGCCGTACCCGTGAAGATGCCGATGTCTCTGGCAATAGCCGCTGCCGTCAGGCCGAAATCACCAGTCACCATGAAGAAGCGAATGCCCGCACGGCGGCAAGCTGCCACGGTTTGCGCACTTTCGGCACGAGGAGGGTCGATGATACCGTAGATGCCCATCACCGTCAAATCCTGAACACATTCTGCGAGGATCTCGTCGTTGAAATCGTTCGAACCGACAGCCGTACGGGGAACATAGTGACGCTGGCAGAGGACAATCACACGCTCCGCTCGGCGTGAGAGCTTGGCCTGGAATTCGGAGAACAGGTTCCTTGCAGCGTCGTCAAGCACTCGCACTTCACCGTGGACACCGGAGAAGTAGGAGCTGCACTTGGGGAGAAGCACGTCAGGAGCGCCTTTGACGTACGCGAGGTATCCCTCGGTGACGGTGGGGTCTTTGTGCAACGTGAGCATCCACTTGTTCTTCGAATTGAAGGGAATCTGGTGTACGCGCTCATACTGCGCGAGCTGCTTCCGGCCATCGGGGCGAAAGTTCTCCGCGAAGCGCAGGACGGCGGCATCGGTGGCATTGCCATTGACTTCTCGCTGGTCCACGGGCACTCTCATCATCGTCGGGTCGAAGGAGGCATCATTGCACAGAACGGATCCTCGGAGCAAACCCTCCAGAGAAGCCGAGTCGGAAGCTGAGGTCTGCCCACCCAGAAGGTCCTTGACGTTGAACTCGTGGTCAACGAGGCCGAGTGACGTGACAAACATCTTGTTCTGGGTCAGGGTGCCGGTCTTGTCGGAGCACATGACATTGACACAGCCAAGCGTTTCGACGGTCGCGAGCCCCTTGGGGAGAATGTTGGTCTGCTTCATGCGTTTGGCAATCATCATGAGCGTGAGAGCGACGCCGACGGGCATACCCTCGGGGATGAACGCGACCACGCAGCCCATGACATCGTTCAGCATGGCCACGACATTCATGAAGGAGTAATGGTCAACGCGGAGCCAGCCAACCCACGTGAAGAGGATGAGTCCAGCCAGGATGACAGTGAGGACGACAATGATTCTGACAAATCGGCTGATCTCCTGCTGGATCAATGTCGGCTTCTCCTTGGCACCAGCAGTCATGGTGGCAATGCGACCCATAACCGATCGGCCACCAGTGAGGACGACGACGCCTACTGCATTTCCGTTGGTGACACTCGTTCCCATGAGCGCAATGTTGCGAGTCTCCAGGAAGTTCTCGTCGGTGCAGTCAGTGGCTCCTTCGACTTCCTCCGATTCACCTGTGAGCACTGCTCGGTCAAAGCGAACATCGCCGGAGCTCTGAATGATACGCATATCGGCGGGAACCTTGTTGCCGATGGAGATGTAGACGACATCGCCAGCCACCAGCTCGGTGGAGGGGACTCTGACCTGCTTGCCATCGCGTAGGACCAGAGCTTCAGACGGAAGCAGGTCGAGGATAGAATTCATCACTCTCTTCGTGGACCAGTCCTGGAAGGCGGAAAACGCTGCCTGCAGCACGATGACGATGATCACCAGAATGGCCATGGCCAGATTGGTGACCGACGGTGGATTGCTCAGCGGCTTCCAGCAGAGGAAGAAGATGATGACACCGACCCAGAGGACGGAGCAGAAGCCACCAAAGACATACCAGAAGATCTTCTTGAGGTAGTTCTCCCGGTGGTGAGCGATAACGTTCTTGCCATCCCGCTGGAGCCGAGCGGCCGCAGAAGAGGCACTCAGACCAAATCGGAAATCAACATTGAATTCCTGGCACAGCTTGTCGGAGCTGACCGTGTGAAAATCCAAGCTCTCGAAGTAGTCCTGGTCGGTCTTCTTTTCTTTCTTGCTGGTGGACTTGTGCGTCTCGTCGGACGTGTTCTTTGATTCGGAGATCTGGATGGAGAGAGTACGGAACTCGATGGGGATGCCGGCCGCTGCGCTGGATTGAGTGTTGCTTCGATTGCTTCTGACGGTATCCCGGCTTCTGGAGCGGGCGATTCGGGACTGCTGATAGACCCAGCGAGGATCATCCGAAGGAGAGACCTCCTGGAACGTGATGGTCCTGGACCGGCCAACGCGACCAGCGTCGTCCTTCAACTGATCCGCTTCTGCATCAACATCGGCATCAGAAGCGTCCTGAGGACCAGAGGCTGGCGCCATGGGAACAGCACCAGAGAGAGAAGGAGACATAGATGTCAGAGGAGGCACAACAGAGTTCAAGAGATTTTTGTCACGAGCAAGTCAGGGAACCGGCTTTGTTACAGGTGTGGGAGAACAGAGGAGTGCAGGAAAACACAGAAGAGAGGATGGAAAGCAGAGAGACGCAGACTGAGATTTTCTATCCCGAGCAGGGGTTATTGATCGGTTTATGCTGTCATCACGTCGATGGAAGATGGATTTTCTACTAACTGGAAGGAGACGGGATGAGCCACATTGCAAAAGAAATTTTGTAGTAATTACTTCACCAGATCTAGTAGCTCATGTGAAAACCTTGGCTCATCTATTTTCTCTTTCAGTCATTCAGACGGTCATTGATATTGAAAATCATTTAGTTAACCTAACAAATGTGGGCTCTCCTGGTGGGATGGAGACTTGCGTGGTTTTTGTGATAGACGGATCTGGGCCTGTTTGGTCTACTCCTTCTCGCAGGCAAAGAAGCGAGGAAAGGAGAACAAGGCGGGAAATTCTTTTTCATTGCCACCTCTAGTTAATAATCATGCTTAATTACCCTGATGCTGAGGTAGGTAGTCAGTCCTATCTCTGGTGATGGAAACGGTTCATGCATGGAGCTGCCGTCAGTGGCGTAAAGATTCTGTCTGATGGCGATATTGATCCATGCCTCCATGCCTCCATGACAATTTTTCCCTTCAATCGAATACAAGCAATGTCTATTCTGATGGATCTAAAGCATTTTCCTTAATTGACAAGGACCTTATTTCCCCTCCGCTTCCCTCTAGTAGTCGGAAAGAGCGTCGTAGAGATCACAGCCTCTCGATATCCCTGCCAAACTAGGAGTTGCGCTGCAGACTTGAGCGTCCGTGCAAGTGTACTCTGTACATTGTCCATTGTCAGCACTAGTAGAAGTCGAGGAACTCTCCATGCTTCAGCCGGCTGGGGTGGATTGACGATGTCGGTGATGCTAGAAAGAATGCTTTTACATAACAAATTCTGCCCTTTGGATGGGAATATTGTCTCTCCCCGCGACTCCAGCGAAGCGAAGGGAAAGAATATTAGGAAAATAGAAGCACGGCAAGCAATCCTTAGTCTCCGACAGTGCAATGATACCGTACAGTACAACATACTCCGTACACAGGCATAAGATCCATTGCACCACGTGGGGCTGCGTTAGGACCAGCCTTAATTGCGCCTCAGGCCAATCAGCAGCAGTAACGGATGGCCCCAAGTCTTGTCTTTGTGCCTCCATCCCAGATCAACAGGGCATTATTTGAACCTCTTCAGGGGAACCGAAATGCTTGTTTCGTCTGTCTTCCAGAGAAAAAATAGATTTCACTCCAACTTTTTGTTCCTGTCTGCTGTGTCTCCGATTTTACAGCGCCAGGTTTACGGAGTACTGCTATCAGCCATCAAGCAGCTAGACCGTGTGCGTAGGGTCAACTCGTCTAGGTAGTTCGATGGAGTACCGTCGTAATTACCACGAGGCGAAGGGATTTTCACACACGCTGCTACCTTGAAGCTGAGGGATTTTTCCCATCCAGAAACCATGAGCAGAGCTTGCGATTCTTCGAGAACTCAACTATGCCGAAGGAGGTTCGGCAGAAAAGACCTTTGCGGCGTACCGTGTTTTCGCCTGCAACGGGACTCGCCGTGAAAAATCCCGCAGAGCTGGCTCTCATCACACAGGCCATCTCGTTCCAGTGCTGTCTGGGATAGCTCCTGCTTCCGACTCGATCATCACTCGGCACAAACAGCTCGCAAAGAAAATACCTAATGAGGCTTGGAGTAAAATACTAACTTGATCGGATGGTAGCTAGAATGAAGGTACAGTAACTCCGTATGCTGCTGCTGCGCCACTGTCTGTATACTTACTGTACCTTTGCGAAGTACCTGCTTCCACTACTACCCCCATCACTCAATGTACAGCAATGTAGCCCGCTTTCAGAAATCCCCGATGCTGAACAAAGATCATGACTGCATCGTGGCGGCAGGTTGGCTGCGAGATCGGCAGACGAAAACATCCATCATCCTATGGCGAATTTGAACAGTTCAAGCGCCTCATTCTCACCGCAGGATTACCAGGCAAATTAACATAGAAGTTACATTGCTCAGAGCCGAATTGGGGCTCGTATGTGACGGGCTTTGATTGAACTTCTCCTGATACTAGAGCGTGGTAGTGCTGCCCAGGAGATTGCCTATCGAGAGACGATAGTTTCCTCTGAGGGAAATCAAACGAAAGAAATGAACAGAATTGAATTGCTCCCGCTGCTCACGAGAGAGCTATCCGGATCAAGCAGCATTAACGGAAGCGATCGATTGTCCCATGGATTGAGCAGTCTCGATGAATAAATCACAAAGGAGTGGTACTCAGTTCCATGGACCCGTCGATATTATCTGCCACCAGAATTATATCCCCAGGCGCCTAGCTGAGAGATGGTCCTAATCTGATGTCTAGATTTGAGTATAGGCTTGCTGATAGGATTTGTCCCTTCGTCAATGCCATAATACCATACTGGAGGAAAACACTAACTGAATTCATCAGATGAAATTGAACATCTGGGCAGGTCTGTCATCGCAAAGTGATCCTTCTTAGCATCATTTCCAAATCCTTTCACCGTCCATAGGTTTTCCATGTCAGATGGTTCCCTTTGCTCGGTCTGTTTGCCTCTAGCCAGTGTCCCAGGAAAATCCCTCACATACAACTATTTCTTACCGCTGGTTCTGCTTTATTATCCTCATCATGTCCTTGCGCCTTTTATTGTGGCGAATTGGGAGATATTCGGATACGTAAAATCCATATAGCGCGATACTCCTGAGCCTTTCACGACCTCTGGACATCCGATCCCTACTCTGTATGATCATCTGCCGCAGCCTTCTTCCAAGCCTGTCACGGGAAATTCCGTTTGAGGCTCATCTCTCCTCTGCACGCGCAATTTTCCTCATCGCTCGTGGACCAGAGGAATCCCAGCCACTAACAGATACTGATGAACCGCCCCTTCCTCTGCAAAGGGATAAGATCAGGGCCGAGTGCTGCAGCTGAAGTATCAAAATGAATATCAGAACACATACATCTTTTGCTCAAAGGTTATACAGTCCGCTTTGCCTGCTGCAAGTCATGAGTTCCTAGCCACGATTTGACCAGTTCAGTCACTCAACCACTCCATAGTTTCAATACCTGAGAGATTTCTTGTACATAAAAGCGCAGCAGATTCATGTCTACCCCCTTTTCGAGTCAGGTTTCGTATCCTCAGAGCATCAGACGAGCGTCACAATGCGACGACAGAGGCTACCGCCGACCTGATGCGCATCACCAAAACATCGAGCTTTTCGAAGACGGCACGCATCGTCACCTCCTAGGCGGCGCTCGACCTGAATCCAGCCATCTCCTCGATGGAATATACAACATCTTCGCACATCGGATATTCAAACGCGAAATCCACGAGGCCCATGAGCAGGAACCGCTCGTCCCAACGACTAAGGAACCCAGGCCGCTCGCCTCGTTCACAGAAAAATACGGCCGATGCAGTGAGATCCTTCACTACGGCTCTTCCTGTTCAGTCAGGCTATACAAGAAGAAATCTTCCCCTTCGTCCTCACAGCAACAACAGACGAAACAGCTCCACGCCGTCAAAGTCTTCCGACGCTCATCATCTTCTTCTTCTTCCTCCAGCGCCAACCAGTCAGACACCCATCGCTCAGAGCAATACATCTCCTCATACCTCCACCATCCCAACATCGTGCACACGATAGACGCCCTTCACGACGAGAGAGGCGATCTCTGCCTCGTCATGGATTACTGCGCGGGAGGGGACCTGCAGGCTCTTATCAGCGCATCCGGCAAGCTCGAACCGCTCGAGGCCGACTGTTTCTTCAAGCAGATCATGCGCGCCGTGGGATTCCTGCATGAGAATGGAATCGCTCATCGCGATCTCAAGACGGAGAATATCCTTCTCACGATTCACGGGGCGGTCAAGGTGGCTGATTTTGGAGGCGCGGAGTTTGTCGTCCATGACGGGAGTGTTCGCGGCGTGCAGACTCGGACTCCCCCCGGAGTGAGATCGGCGAAGAGGAAATTGTCAGGAACTATACCCTACATTGCACCAGAGGAACTCACAGACTTAGATAGTAATGCCGGGTATGATCTCCGAAGCGGCGATATCTGGGCCGCAGGGTTAGTTTATGTGGTCATGAGGACCGGCCGTCTTCTCTGGAGGATAGCGCGCGAGAGGGAAGATGGGCGGTATGATGAGTATCTTCGCTGGAGGCAGGAAGAAGACGGGTATCCTCCGATTGAGAGATTGGGCAATGTGAGTTCTTTTCTTCTTTTATCTGTTTGCATCCCCATCTTCAGACTGAGGGTTGAGGCTGAGACCGTTCTAGAAACGATGCCGCAATGTGATCTACGCAATGCTCTGTCCCAAGACTAAACGGCGGATTACGGCATCCGAGGTGCTTCGATCTGAATGGGTGCATGAGGTGGTAGTATGTCAGGCAGGGCAAACGGGATGATACAGCTTAGTTGAGATAGGACAGAGACAGCATGATGCTGGAACGGCTGTACAATCAGCCCTATACCTTCTCGATTGGAATCTCCCCCTTATTGCTTCTGAGAGTTTGGGCATGCAATCTTTCCATTTCTCTCGGTCAGTCACTGGCATGTACGGGTTAATGTATACAATGGGTATCTGATGTAGGAAGGACGACTCCAGCTCAGGTGATTGCACATGTGATGAAAATATAGAGAGAAACGAGCTTATATCTTTCGAGACAATTCGAATATACTCAGACATTCAGTGTAGCATTCTATCATTCAACGGGCACTTTCTAGATGTGTTTTCGCAGCTTTAACTCTTGTGGGAAATGGATGGCCAATAGAAACATAATAAACTGACACTTTACGAAATTCTCTAATGACCATATTGCTGTAGCTCATGCTTTCGCTATATGATTGCCAGGATTGAGTGGCTAGCTTCTTTACTGTGTCATAGGACATACTGCCTAGATACTCACTCCATTGCCCTGCTTGGGTGATGATTATTACGCATGATCCCGAGGCATAAGTCACTGGATATAGTGATCATCACTGGTGAATTAAAGTGGAGAAAACAAAGGATATCGCTGAATGACCGATTGAGCTCTGAAACTGGGCGTTTTGATATTGCAGGGGAAATCGGACAGAGCAGTCAAACTCGGAGTAAATCTAGTCGAAGGAAGGCCCAAGCGTTGGACAGGACTCGGCCTCCCCGTCAAATTCCAAAGAAATTCTGCATCCCCGATGCGACAAATAGAACAAATCGGACTCATGAATCGTGAATTTTCCATTTTTCATTGATTTCGGAAAAGTTGGAACAATGATCTTTATGATAATCCGAAGTCGCGAAACCGAAAGCATCCTCGAACCAGCAGTTGTTCGAATACATCCGAATGATCGCTTTTGCCCATTGTCATTATATCAAGGCGTCGGAGTGTGGCCTTTTCTCTTTTTAGGAACAACAGAAATCCAACGCCCGGTTGCGTCGCATCAGCCCACGCTTCCCTTCCATCCCAGATCTCCATCGCAAGCAAACATACATAGCCTCGAAAGAAAAGAAATGCTGCAGGAAAAGGAATCTATCGGAGACGACGGGCCTCTCTTTCGGATTCGAGCAGGCAGAGGATGTCATCGACCTTGACTGTAGGGGTGTGAAAGAGATACGAGTTAGCCGTTGCCCCGAGTTCAAAATCCAACAGTGATCGTCCTTGTTGCGAGCTGTCCGTTCCCTTTTCCTCCAGTTCTATATGGTATGTGGTGGATTCGCTCTCCCTCCTCTTCTTCTGCTGAGGCACTGTCCTCATCTGATTCCTCCGCCGGACGCATACTCTGTGTGATGGCGAACAAACGAGTGAATGAGAAGGGCAGTCGCATACCTGGTCCCTTGACGTTACGGATGATGCTGCGCGAGGTATCGTCCATGAACTCGACGCGCACCTGGGTGACACCACCACGGGAGCCTACGGTAAAAACCAAGATCGCAAATATTAGCCACATTGTTCCAACAACAGTATTTCCTCTCGTATCATGTGTATAATTCAAACATCTCCGCGCAGAACCTTCCCCTTTCATCTAGTGCTCGTTTCGACGGCAGGACGGACGCATTGATTGGGGGAGAGACTGCGACGTGGGATAGATAACACATACCGGTGCGGCCGAGGACACGGGTCACCTTGACGAGCTTAACGGGCTGCTTAGCGGAATCCATCTTGAGATGTTGCTCGACGACTGCGAGATTGACTGCTTGGAGGAAGCGTCCGAGGGAGATGAGATTGCGGTGCGGAAGGAGGATTGACCTGGGATTGATCCGTCTAGGGTTGAATTCTGTTCTGTGTGGGCTTTTTTGGCGAGGCGGCAGTAGGCGGCAAGTCATGGCCAAATCGGCAACTTTACGCGAGGGTTCAGGGCTGGCTGACTCAGCAGTCGACACCTGAGGCTTACAATCTCAAGGCGATAAGGCTGCAACTTTGTAGTAGTCCTGTGTATGTGTAGTACAGCAGTACGACTGTTCCTGTACTCTTCTTGTCAATTGACCAACACATTATGATATTCAGCTTAGTCGCAATCTCTATACAATCGAACGATGTAGCGAGAGAAGCTTGAATAAAATGCCGATAGAACCTTCCAATATTACAGTCCGCATTTACTCCGTACAAACTACATATTCCCCCCTAAAGATTCCCACCCACGTGTGCCATCATCGCCGCCGCGAGAGGCTACCGTAGAACAGAAGTGGTGGCCTGAGGCCAGCCCCTCTGAAAAGAAATGACTCCGATCTCGTCCAAGTCAACTTACTCCGCCAGCATTTAATCAAATTGAATCATATAAGTTACATATACTCTCTCTTCCTTCTTCAACCTCCAACCTTCTCAATTGAATAGATCTAACAACAAGCCTTCTATCTTCCTCGACAATATCAACAATCCTCTCTCTCCAAGACTTTTCTCCCCGTCGATCCTCCACAACAAATCCGAAGGCATTATACCCCGCGCCGTTGCGCTCAATTGACATGGATCTCGTCAACCAGTGAGTCAATTGCTCAATTGCTCCCAATTAGTTTCAATCCTTTTGAATTTGAATCCTCCCGGAGATTTGTACCTGTCATACTGACAAGTATCCGCAGTCTTGAAGGAAGACTTCTCTTCGCCGTCCCAAAAAGCAAGTGCCCGCCGTGACTCACTCTTGCGCGAACCCAACCTGCTGCGGACAATTGCTTGAAGTGAATTAAATCCTAGCCAAAACCCAGCTGACCCTGCAATCGAACAGAGGGACGACTCCAACAGGCAACCCTAGACCTCCTCGCAGGCTGCGACATCCAATTCCGCCGCGAAACCCGCCTCGACATCGCCCTCGTCAAGAACCTGCCTATCGCGCTGATTTTCCTCCCCGCCGCAGACATCCCCACCTTCGTCGGCGAAGGCCGAGTAGATCTCGGAATCACCGGCCGCGACCAGGTCGCAGAGCACGATGCACAGTTGTCCAAGGGGGAGATCTCGGGCGTGGAGGAGATCCTCGACCTGGGGTTCGGCCGGTGTAAGCTGCAGGTGCAGGTTCCCCAAAAGGGCGACATCACGGACCCGAAGCAGTTGATCGGCAAGAACGTCGTCACGAGCTTTACGGGTTTGACGGAGGCGTTCTTCACTAAGCTTGAAGGCGGGAACCTCAGTACGAAGATCAAGTATGTGGGCGGGAGTGTCGAGGCGGCTTGTGCGTTGGGTGTTGCGGATGGGATTGTCGACCTTGTCGGTACGTAAACACGGAATCGCATCTTATGTCGAACCTCCAGCAGGCGTGTGGTTTCTAATGTTGGGTGAAGAATCGGGCGAGACGATGAAAGCAGCTGGCCTAAAAGCTGTCGACACCGTCCTCGAAACCACCGCCATCCTAGTCAAATCAAAGAACACCAGCAATCCTCTCGTGGAGCTCATCGCCTCGCGGATACGCGGTGTCATCAGTACGTCCTACCCCTATCCTTGGTTCTCCCCCAAAATATCAATGCAAAACTAACGATCTCTTTTTTTCTGCGTTGAAGCCGCCCAAAAATACGTTCTCTGTCAGTACAACATCCCCCGCACTGAGCTCTCGATCGCATCGAAGATCACACCGGGAAAGCGCGCGCCCACCGTCACCGCCCTCGAGGAGGAAGGTTGGGTCGCTGTTAGCTCGATGGTGGAGAAGAAGGAGATTGCAACTGTTATGGATGAGTTGACGAAGATCGGGGCGACGGATATTCTCGTTTTGAACATTGCGAACTCGAGAACTGGTTGAGAGAGAGTTGGGGGTGTCGATTTTGGTCTCTTTTTTCTGCTTCCTCTTCTGGTCATTTCATTCTTATCTTTTTTTTGTCGAGCATATAAAATTTGATAGATCATGGTTATTATGGAAACGGGAATTGAATTGGATTGAACTATAGGACATGTTTTGGTATCTACTCTTGCCCAAGGCATTCCCAGTTCACCAAATATTCAGATACAGTTGTCTTAGGAATTAAATGGATCTCATACTTTCGTTCATATTGTCTGAGAGAGAATGTTCTATATATCTGAGCCATCGAATGGCTAATGCGATAATGTACAAACACAAATGCAAGCCAACAGAAACACAGAATCAAAATGCAAGAGGCTATGCTAATGCTGGCATATCACCATTAACATATCATCATTGACAACTATATCAATATCATGGGTATCATTTCATGCAGTGAGCCTAAAGGCATGACCTCCACTGGGGGCTGCCTGCCTTGGGTGCATGCAGCCTTCAGTGAAAGGTGATCAACGAAACCAACCTACCGATCTGCTCTTCCCAAACCAACCCCTTCTCGTCTCCCTCTAATGAGTGCTTTCAAACACTGACCAACACCCTCTAAATCACCTAACAACCCAACATGCCCGCGTTCGCTCCTCACCAATCCGTCCTTGATAATCAGGTACCCTGGCGGCAGCATCGCAGCCGAAGCCAGACACACGCCATCCCCAGCCGCAAATGCGAGATCGTCATACGCATCCTGGTGCTTGATATGGTCGCGAGACGAGACCTTCGCGCCGTAAACAGTCGGCATGGACTTTCCGTACAACACCGCAAAAGGCGGATAGCGGTTCTCCGACTGGTGGGAAGGGTTGAACGCAAGCTCTTGTTTGAAGCGCTTCACTTCAGCCAGGGTTCGCTCGAGGTAGGCGATGGCCGCGTCGCGCGGGATGGTGACCACTTTCGCTTTAGCCGTGGCACTGCCTCGCGGTGTCGATGTCGGCGCACCCACTCCGTCCATGGAAGGTTTGACGACGGAGGTCTTATCAGGCAGATCTCTAGGGGGCATGAGTCGAGCATGGTGTCCGAGTCCTCCTCCGCTGTCTTCGTCGACAATTCCATTCGTGGAATCGAGCCTTCCACCCAGAACGGCTGACAGACGCTTCCCGATTTGGGGATGCGGGAGATGGTCCATGAAGCCCTTGTTGCCGGTTATGGGGGGCAGAGGAGGACTGATGCATGGTGACAGACGGTATTCTTCCCAATCCTTCACGGAGAAGAAATCCACCGGGTACTCTTCTCCTGTTTTCTTGTCGATGAAGCAACGACCATCCTCGGGGAGAAGCGCATAGCTGGTGCGGAAGGTGAAATTCACTTGCGCTGTCAGCACGCGCGAACTCAACAGGACATCGTCTCCGTTTCGAAGCGGTCCCAAGATGTTAACACAACGCTGCGGTACACCTGCGTATAGCACTCCGGCGAACAGTTCAGGACGCTGGTTTACGACGTGTCGAGTAATCAGGCCGCCCAGGCTGTGGGCGATTACGTATGCGCCCCTCTTCTCAGGGGGCACATCAGGAGCGTTGCAAGGCAGGCCCTCGAGATATTTGATCAACTTCCTTGCAAGAAGATGAGGGCTCAGGCGCCAATCGTAACCGTAGGCCCAAACACGGAGGTCTCCGTTGATAGCGTTTTCGCACTTCTGCAATCGCCTCAAAAGTCTGCGGCAGATGTCCACGGGGCCGATGTTCGTCAAGGGCCCCGAGGGGATGACGCTTTCTTCCATCCGTTCCTCGTCTTCCGGGTTCAGGCCTACCTCAAGGTTGACTCTCCGCAGGTTCAGTCCGACCTTCATCGGCACCCACAATTGGCGATGTGGCGGTTCGGCAGATCGCAATACTGATCCTCGATAGCCTCCCATGATCACAATGTCCCCAGTCAATTCGGACATGGCATCGGACAGGACTGGAAATAGGGCGTTGTAGTCATTAGGCACAGGACCCTGCTTCTTGACCAGTCGCGGTTTCATGGAACCGCCGTTAACTGAATTCCGACAATCTTTATGGTGGATCCGTTGGTGGACATCATGCTTAACAGGCCGAACACCGTAATAGCTGCGAATGTCGTGGAAGCTTATGGGAGCCCTGCTCATCAAGCGGCTACTGGAGTCCGACAGGCTGTCTTTGATGGCCTTGAATCGGCTGTTGACTTGTGAATGCACATTTTCATACATAGGACGCTGTTCCAGGGACGTAAGGGACGGATGAGCCCTCAAGTACAAGGAATGATCAGACCTCGACCTGCGGAGACCGAGCGGACCTCCCGTCACGGCGATGCTGGGCCTTGGGGCATGGGAGTGTTTCGCCTTTTCTGTTCCCTCCATCTCAGGCACGTCTGATGCAGACTCGTCTGCGGAGTTTGCAGCAAATCCTGAATGCGAAGAGGACCGAGGGATACCATTGGGGACATTTTGTAGCTGCTCTGTCGTCCATGTTGATGCCCGGTTTGTGGACTGGCCACGGCTCCGACTAACCGAGCGTGAAGAACGTTTAGTAAAGGAACTGAAATCAGGCAAGATCCTCTTGAACTTGAGATTCGATATCGCATCTCCTGACCACGCGCGAGGTCTTCGGGATAGACCGTTCCTCAGGATGGAACGAGTGATGCTCGACCGTTGGCCATCCTTGGCAGACTCTCCTTCCCCCGGCTTTGCCTTTGCCAGCACCTCGGACTCTGCTGCCACTTGATGCGTTTGCGATCCCTCGCCATCCACGTCGGGAATTGGTTCGAAAAAGCCGCCGGCACACTCCACCATTCGGGTCTTCTCCTCTGCAGGAGTGCGGCGAGCTCTGATCCGGCTCTGGGCCCGACTGATACTCAACCCAAGCACCTCGTCGGCCTCATCCTCATCCACTGGATCCACCAGCCGCGGTGCATCATCGCTGTCGGAACTTGACAACGGAAATGGTGATGCCTCGGTTTCTGTGGAACTCGGGCTTTCCACGACAGAGCCGTCATTTTGATGTTGCAATTCCGCCAAACTAGTCGGGGCCGTTGCCCTGGCAGGTGCCATGATGACTCCTTCTGTTGGTGGATCTCACAATCGCAATTCTTCCCAGGTGGCGCCGGTGGTCGTTTGTCTTGACTTGCAAATTACTTGCAAGGCGCAATCACATGCGAGAGTCGAAAGAGAAGCGATCCAAGTATAGTTCAGCGCTATTGTATAGACAGTCGCTGTTCCAGCACAAAAAGTGATGTCTGCTTAATCTCCATGGAGCAGCGGACAATAGCGCCTATGGAAGAGCGGCACAGAGATGTGTATAATAGTGTGATATGTACAGTGAATGAGAACAGGCCCAGTATGGATCTTCGGGATATGTGGTCGCTGCCTTGTTATGCTGATTTGGTGACGTCGCAAGTCCGCTTGTGCCCTGATCAAACAAACTGCTTGGACTCTAGTAGATACTGTACTTCATTAATTCATACCGGCATGAGAAAACTCGCCCTGAGACAAGTAGTATATTCCTCGAGGTTTCGTGGGGAGATATGAAGTAGAAGAAGAGAAGAAAAAAAAAGCAGCGGTTCCAAGTTCCACAGCGCAGGCTCCGGCAACTCCGGAAGAACGCAATCGAACACCCCTGTTCAAGTAGTATTATTAAGGAAAAGAATCGTGTCTGGTGGTTGTTATGATGATTTCCGTGGGTATTTGATGAGGGAAATGCCACAGAAGCAAATCATCGAGAATTGAGGTTCTGCAGATTTGGTCGTACATACATAGTACTCTCGACAGATCGATCTGCTTCCTTCCTGAACCCATCAATGACGTTGAGGAATGTCCGCAAGGAACACTGCGAATAACGACTGTAGCAGTTAAATAAGTCGGAATCAGAAGAAATAGTGAAGAAATGAAGTAATTTTTGTATTCTTGCTCTTCAAGTCCAACTATATCGTCAAGATTGTACTTTCAGATAGACATTTCGACTAAATTAGTATCCAAGGAGATAGGATACAGGGCAGTTGGCTCACAGGTATAACTTCGTTTTGAATCACCATGGTAGGCCCATTGAGAACATCTTGGTCTATATACTAAACCAAGAGTCGAATGTGCCAATCTATCCTTGTCCAGTCCATGCGGTTATTGCCCAGAGGTTTCTCTTTGGCTTCATTCCATGTAGACTAATACAGCATACAACCTCGGTAGTTTTGTTCTAATGGACCCAACAAGCTTACTCGAGATCACCGTGGGGTCCCACTGACGTGAGTGGCCAGCAATAGTTGAATAAGATCTCTGCAAATCCTTCGTAGACTCTATTGGAGTTTGTTACCTGGACTATTTGATATCAACAACCATAGCCTAACAATCCGTTACTGCCCTATCTACAAGACAAAGTGACATTGACATTTGATGTATGTACATACATACTAGTCACTCGTTAGCCATAGGTCGAAAATCAGACCCCCGATTTTGACGCTTGACAATGGCTGTGGACTCCATCACATGCTTGGTGCCTTCTAATGCCTCAACCACTAGTGGCAAGCAGCTGAGCCATGGTCTCTTCAGACCTACGTAAACCCCCCTGTTCTACATTTACAGAAAGGTCAACCCAATGCTGTGTGAGAAACTCGCTCCAAAACCGGTGATATACAGGGTTCAGCAGCTGTTTAGGCCGTGAGGCTGCCTGTCCGGCCAACTCAGCTCGGTATCCCTCTTGCTGGCGACGGAGGATGGAACCTCAACACTTTAATCGTGCGCAATTGCATAAACAAGAGCCGACTTACAGTCCAGCAGGCTTGCGATAATCTAAACCGGGCGAGATATTACTGGATTCGGCGTTGAGGGTCATTTCAGGGTTGACGATCAGCAGGCCGTGCGCAGAGAAGAAGAAGAAGGCTTCCGTTTCTTTTCGTTTCTTTCTCTTCATCAGACATCCAGCCATCCGTGGGATCTTCGCCGAATTGATGCAGAGACATTGATTCGCTCGAAGACACTTGTCCCTTATCACGACCCGAAGGACAACATTAAACCTGCCGCTCACGGTTACGTTTGACCTAATATGATCTTCGGGTGACTGATGCTTTGATTTGTACAAAGTTGCCAAAGCTCCATCAGATGAGCCTTGTTGGGGCTGTTATAACCATTCAAACGGTGTGGATCACTTGGATGCGGACTAACATTGCATCAGGGCATCCAACCCTGCATTTAACCATAATATGGTCTAGGGCCTGCATTCTCAGCAACATGTGTCGAGATTCTGCCACACGTGCCTGTACGAGCTGCATCATCACTGCCTTTTTCATGCTGTTCATTCCGGTGAAACCCTCGAAACCAGACTCTAGGAAACAACAAGCAATACTCCGGAAAGCTTGGGATGCTTGGAATGTGGCCCCCGCGAATTGCATGCAGAAAACGACAGTCTCTTTAGAGATATCTTGAGCTAGGCAGAGGGTGAGAGTGTGGTTGGGTGTGCGGTCCACTGGGACTGTCTACTAAAGTGTGCAGGAAGGTAGTAGTTGCTGTCAGGAAGAACAGCAGTCAGGGTGGCTATCTACATATCAAGAGCTTTTCTTAAGTATATTGAATATTCAACGCGCAGTGTTCGGTTCCTAGCCTGGTCGTTACCTGATGAGATGATCACTTCCAGTGCTCCAACATACAGCTGCTAGCTGCAGAGTCTCCCCTGCACCGCAGCTGTCTCAAGATACTATATAGATCAGTCCTGAACAGCAAGAGCACCTACATCCATTAATAAATCATATATAAATAAGAATGCCATGAGTTTTGACTCATTTTCTGCTCCATGTAGACTGTATAAAGAACCTTGGTGCTGAAATTACTTATAAATTAGGTAATACTAGCATTAGTCTATCTCTTCATTATAACTCAGCAGCCTTGTTGGTGATATTATATCTATTATTAGATTCCTGTATACTGAGGATTCCTAGATTACTGGTCAAACCATCTTTGCTAAAATGGTAGCTACACTACTCATTGATGAGCAATTGTGGCTAGTTTTGTACTGAGGAAAGTCCTTTAGTGAATAGCTTCCATGTCCATTGATGGCATCCAATATAGTCGTGTCCTAAATAAGGGCAAGTTTAAAGAGAATTCCATAACAGGCCATGAACTGATAACGCCTCTGTAAGCAGTTATTATAAAACACCCAATCATTATATACAAGTCTCGTTATAACCGATCGTACTGGGCACGATCATACTGCATATCAGGATACTGAGCGAGGGGAACATTCGACTCGAACCCCGTCTGCGGCTGTCCGAACTCCGCTCCCTTGGCTCCTCTCCTGGAAGTCCATCTCTTCCATGCAACCGCAGCGATGACGCCGACGCCCACGATAACCACGACAATAGAATACCCGACCACGACCCCCCTCGACGCATACGACCACGTGAGCCCGATCCCACCATTCACGACAGCCAGAAAAATGACAATCTGCCCAAAATACCGATGAACCGGACCGTATCTTGTCGGGCTCTGCGTCATCTTGTACAGACGGTGGTGCCAGAATCCCAAGCCCCATTGGACCACCACCGCAAGGATAAGCAGGATTCCCAGGATCTGATGCGCCGAGCTGAACGACTCCGACTTGGTGAACATCGTGCTCAGGTATATACCGAGTAATCCGCCGATGATGGCGAGGGCGGAAGCCAGGGACTGATTGACCCAGTGCCAGCGGACGCTTTGGGGGAGGACGCGCAGGAAGATGACGCCCGCGGGCATTAAGAGGACGAAGGCGCCGCAGAGGGCGAGGGCGTGGATGATGCTGGGCCAGTTGCTGTCGCTGGTGGTCGATCCGGTCTGCGCGGATCCGACTGCAGTCGTGAATGAGGTGGGTAATCCGCCTGGACCGCCGGTCGCGCGGACCATGTCCATAGTGAATCGTCCTGTTGAGATCGATACCAAAATCAGCATGGTGAACCGAGTGTGTTGGAAGTGGTGCGCAGAGAGAGAAGAAACCACCAACCGTATTTCGAATGTCTCTCAATACTAGCCGTCTTGGAATCACTCTGCAGCAGCACGCTATCCCCCGAATGCGGGCCCAGAGCAAAAATCCACGGCTGAGACGTGGACTGCAAGTCCAACGATCCGGTATTCCAACGTGAACAATTCGAGCATCGCGCATTCACGGACATGGTATTGTTCGCGAGCCCAGTGCCGGGCAGTATCTCGACATCTAGAGAGGATGAGAAAACCGGCTCCCTTTCACCGGTGCAAAGTCGAGGGCTGACAGTGACATCTGCAAGGGAATGAATTAGTCTGGATAATACTAACAAATCGATCGTTCGAGAAATTTGCTACTGTCTCCTTTAGCGTTTGAATAGAGAAGAATCATCAACGAGTCCTTCATCTCCTTGCCGGTTCCAACGGCCACCCAGGAGTAATCGCTGGGTCCGGAGAGATGAAAGTAGACATCCTCTGAATTCTCGGGAATATTGAGCGCGAAGGTATAGTTTCCAGATGTATCGCCCAACGGCAGAATGAAAATGCTTGCTGGATCAGTGTCTGCCTGTCCAATAGCAAAAGCGAGAAGTTGCAACAGTGCCCCTGGTTTTGAATGAGTTTTGCTGGTCCAAGGTCAAGACTTATGATTATTGCGATGGGAAGGATTGTGGCCATACCGAGAGAAATAACCCAACAGGTTGTGAGTGACAACATTATGAATGATAAAACAAGACAAGAATCAATGAAGAAATGAGAAGTGAACACAATGGCAGCATCCCATCACTAGGGACAGAAAAGTCAGCTGTGGACTTTAACGCTTGACTTTTACTCCATCCACGCATGTTTGTAATTCCTTGTAATTAGAACTGAGACAGATGAGACGCTGACATTTCAATGTCCCTTCATTGGCTAAATAAATCCAGGGATTGGTATCATTCCACACGCATCAACACTGTCTATAAATAGTCCAGTGGAGCGGGCGAAGCTTGTCCCTTTCATACTGTGCGAAAAAATGAAGTATTATTTTGCTACATTGTCAATGGCATTTTGAATACCAGACATTTTGCAGCAATGACTACTGGCACTCTATGAGGCATTGTAGTAGATAACTGGTAAATAATCTGATCATCTATAGCCTGCCAGCCTTCCAGTCTTAAGCACTCTGTTTATCTAACGATTACCATATTAATATCAACACCCTGATATGTAAATAATAAAGCTATATAAAAGAAATGCTATTTATTAGGACATCTAGTTCTAAT